>JANAVB010011200.1:7923808-8071308 GCA_029216955.1 Iris pallida | reverse complement strand
TACGTGTCGGTGTCGCTCCGCGAAGGTTTTTCTTCGATTCGATCTACCAGGAGGTATAAATCCCTTCTCCTTTTCATTTCCTCATGCATATAGGTCTATTTTGAACCCATAGGAATGACCCCCATGGTTGTATCTTCATTTGTGTCCATTTTGTGTCCATTTGGAGGTCATAGGAGTGTCCTTTGTGTTGTGGATGTGTTCATGTTACATATATAGATTTATATATATATATATTGTAATGAGAGTGTATCTATATTTATATATGTAATAAATGGTTCATGATGATTATATAATCAAGTTTGTGAGTGTGGTTCCTCATATTATTATTGCTATTATTGTTGTGGATAATTAGGATATATATTGTGTATTATTTTGGCTCAAACTATCTAAATCCGTCATGATTTTTATCCACATTTTTAATTTCAGCCCTAACTTAGAAATGTCATAACTTCTAGCTCAAAGCTCGGTTTAATCTTTCGTTTTTTTTAAAAGAAGCGTATTGAAGTTAGCTTTCCAAAAACATGTATTAATAGGCCTAATTAGTTTTGTAACTTTCTGGAGAATTATTTGAGTGTCAGCTGTACGAAAGACAAACGCGTTCTCGGTGTTTTTGCGATTCCGGGAGTTTTCGGAAACGAAAACGTGATCCGTTTGAAGTTTCGGAAAGCTAACACATAGATCTATAACATACTTTAATACTAGATTTTAATTCATGCTGAGATGGTACAGTATTGATTATTAGTAGGAGTTACTATTCGGCATATGCATTTTGTGCACCCTTGTGTGTAATATAATATTCTATTTGATTTTAACCCATGTTAATGTATATACATTATGTAATTAAATAGAGAATACAAGCATGAGTAAATAGTTAAATAAATGATGTATGAGGTGTAAGTATCCTATCTAATGTAAGCATGTATAAGTATGGCTTGTAATGAATATGTAGGTTCCATAGTATGTAATGTATGGTGCATATAGTAGTGCAAGAGAATAAATGAATGATGAATGAATGCAAGCATGAATGAAATGTAATAATAGATGTAATGTATGCAATATACAAGTTAATGAGATGTAATGTTCTATGTTAACACAAATCCTATATTACCTCATGTACCCCTTACACTATGTTGACACTATCACACTTGACACTTTGTTCACTTACACTTTGACACTCTTTGATATGTATACACTATGTATGCCCATTTAACCCTCACTTGTCCCTTTGCCATGTTTACATACACACACATAGCCTCTTAAATAAGTATTTATGAATACAGTTAACTTAGCTATGTATGTATATTATATATATGTTAGCATATTGTGTTGTAATATATAAGTTTATATAACCATTTGAAATGCCATGATTATAGACCTAATGTTGAATACCAATATATGCATGTGTATATATGTGTAAACATATATAGCTTAAAGTAATAGATTACCTAGTGTATATCCAATGTGAATTCTTGCCTATTTGAGTATTGAATAATTGCATACTATATAGAGTTGGGTGTATATTGGCTTGTATAGCCTTGTATTGATGTGTGCTTGCTAGGATAGTCTTGGTTAGGCCTAGTAAGACTTGCTGGATTAGGACATGACCTAGTTTGACCTAGTTTGACTAGTGCAGTTGACCAGAGTTGACCAAGAGTTGACTTTGGCCTAGTTTGACCGAGATTCATGTAGAATGCATTGTAGTACTTTATATTACCCTTCTGGATATGTTGTGACCTGTGCTGTTCTAATTAGGAGCCAGACACCTCTCCTCGGACAGTATCTTTATCTTGGACATTCAGATATCAGGCGAGTACATTCTCTGTTCATTTCATATCCTGCTTAGAATTATTTTCTGCAGTAGATTACTTTACTTGTACTGTCACGTTGGTCACACGGATTGGTACTATATGGATCCCTTCTTGAGATGTTATCCTTAGGGAGCATCGGGTACTCTATGTTTTGTGCGTTTCACTTACATGGCGTATCACTATGCTTCGTTGATTCTTCGATCACTTGTGACATATACTCTTATGATCACAGAGTCATCCTGGAATCCTTATCCCATTTATGGGTCTACTATGTATCACCTTCGGGGTCTATTACCTTCGGGGTCTATCACCTTCGGGGTCTATCACCTTCGGGGTCTGTACATAGTATCATAACATAACCTGGCTGGATCCTTGTGTATTGATTGGGGGTACGGGGGAGTAGAATTTGGACATGTAAATAATACACCAGTAGTTTCTTATCAGAATCATTCCTTAGTGTCTTATCAGAATCATCCCAGGCCATTTACATGTTCATATTGTACTCTGACTCACTAGTCACTGCTAGTTCTCTATGTATAGTAGATATTTCTATTACAGTTCTCTCTCTGTTTACATACTGCATTCTTCAGTACCTGTATCTTACTTTACTGCATGTTATATGTTTTCTAACCTGCTATGATCTGTTGAGATGTATTGTGCTCGCTCCTGTCCTGACTGGACATGTTGATAAATTTTACAGATAGCCTGAAGGTGCCTGCTAGCCTAGGGGAGACACATTAGAGGTTGTTTAGGTAGTTATTTCATTTTGCCTGGAGTTGTATTTACTTTGTGGATTACTGTATCTTTAACCTAGTTTTGAGATGTACTTCTGGGTTCATGTATCTTAGACACTTAGACTTCTATCTCCTGTATTTATTTTGGATTTCATGTTTTATCTATCCTTATCATGCTCTACCTTAGATGTGATTGAATTTGTATCTGCTATGTCACCCCTATTCGGGGAGTATAAACTGTTTAGTCTTATACTGTTAGATGCATTGAGACCTAGGATAGCGTTCTACCGCCGACACTACGGCGTAGGCTGGGCGTAGTTACGTTCTCGTGCCCTAACTCTAGGGTGCGGTCGTGACACAACCCCACTCCTCCTTCCTCCCGAGGCCGACAAAGTTGATCCCAGGATATCGCATGTATCCTGCCCCTCTAAATGAAGTCAGCACAGATGGCCTCCACTTTGCGAATAGTAGCCATAGGGATCTGGATAGACTGGAGCCAGAACATCGTGATGCCCGCAATAACCGAATGCACCAGCTCAATCCGACCGCCAAATAATAGACTCGCAGCTTGCAAGCCTTCCACTCTCCTCTGAGCAAAGTCTACCAAGCTGTGACAATCCTGATCTCTGGCATAGTTGACCATCAGCGGGACCCCCAGGTATTTCACTGGAAGCTCGCCTCTATCCACTCCCAAGGTGAAGGCTCTCTCCTCCTGCTGTGTACACCGGGAGCTAAAGTAGACCCTGCTTTTTTCCCTGTTTAACTGGAGCCCAGTAAGCCACCCGAACTCCTCCATAATGTCAGAGAGCGCTCTCATGCCCCGCATGGAAGGCTGGAGGAGCACCAATAAGTCGTCAGTGTAGATCAAATGGGATACAATCGGACTCACCAACCGGAAAAGGGGAACGATCCTCTTGCTATGCACCGCCATATCCATCATGCATGTAAAGTTCTCCATCACCAATGTAAAAAGATACGGGGATAGGGGGTCACCTTGTCTCAACCCCATGTTGCTCCTGAAATAGCCATGTGGCGTGCCCTGGATGAAGACTGAGAAATTAGGAGAGCAAATGCACTCCCTCACCCTCGCAACCCACCTCTCGTCGAATCCCATGGCAAGCATCAAGTGACACAGGAAGTCCCGGTTGACCGTCATAAGCTTTCCGGAGGTCAAGCTTCACACAGGCCTTCATCCCCCCAGGTTTGCTGAACTCCCTCACCATCTCATGATCTAGCAGATTGTGCTCCGCTATCGACCGGCCCTTGATAAACGTGGCTTGATTCTGTGACACCAATCCCTGTATAATCCCCTCCATACGCCTGCACATAAGATGAGTGATAATCTTGTAAAGAAAATTACAGCAAGCAATGGGCCGAAAATCTGCAAGTGAGGTCGCTCCCTCCTTCTTAGGAACCAGCGTAAAGAATGTGTGGTTTATCTCCTTCAGCAGCCTGCCCTCCACAAAGAACTCCTGAACCGCCGCCAGAACATGGGTTTTCAGCACATCCCAGTGTCGCTTGAAGAACCTTGAAGAGAAGCCATCAGGCCCGAGAGCTTTGTTGGGATTAGCCTTCATCACAATATCTTCCACCTCCTCCATCCTCACAGGTGCCAGAAGCAGACTGTTCCCATGGCGGGACACCAGTCTCTTCGTGATAAGGGCAGGGAACGTGCTAGAGTAGTCCGTCTGCTGATATAGGGCAGTATAAAATCTGACAGCCTCCTCTTGAATCTCCGCCGGGTCCTCTACAAGACGTCCCTCAGCATTCAGAAGACTGGGGATGCTGTTTCGATTCTGGCGGGTGTAGATCACATCGTAAAAGAATTTGGTGCAGCGGTCTTCAGCTTTAAGCCAGGTATATTTAGCCCTCCGTGCCGTACTAATCTCCTCCTGCAGTCACATGATGCTGACCTCCTCAATCAGTATCTTCTCCTGAGCCGCCAGCTTCTCATTCAGAATGTCAGCTTGGAGGGCCACCTGGGTGTCCCGAATCTCGGCTTCCTTATCTGCCAGAGAAGTTTACGGTCTCGTCTTCACCTACCCCCTAATAGCCCGCTTGAGCTGCTTGAGTTTGTGGACCATGAGGAACTGAGCCGCGCCTTTCCGGAAGTGCTGCATCTCTCCCATAACCACCTCCTCATATTCGATCGACAGATACCAGCTGTTGTTATACCGAAATGGCCTCGTCGTCAGAGTGGGTCTCTCACTGAGGCCAACCCGGATAGAAAAATGATCGCTGGTACCCGCCGCCAGACCTTCCGCCACCGAGTTCGAAAAACACCTGAACCACTCACTATTGCCCAAGGACCGATCCAACTGACAAGCAATCTGATTATGAGTAGCCTTGTTATGCCAAGTCCAGATATATCCAGTTCGCTCCAGCCCCCGCATCCCTGACATAAGCAGATACCTCTGGAAGTCATATAAGATCGAGTCCGGAACAAGACGACCTTCCACCTTCTCGTGGCGAAGTAGCAAAGCATTGGAGTCCCCCATGATGCAGAGGAAGATGCAAATTGTCCGCCATGAGACCCAGATACACAATGTCCTCCCACAAAGCCTCCCGGAGTCTCCGGTCATTGTGCCTATATACAGCACCCAGGATGAATCGAAACCCACCTTTGTTCTCGAAAGTAACACCGATGAGTTGTTCTGATTTATTCATCATTTCTATAGGAAGGGAGCCAATGTATCAGTTATTTGAGAGGGGGCTCAGGCATGTAGGTGCACATCATGTGAATAGGAGGAGTGACTATCAAGTGATAATGAAATGATAAGGGAAGTCCTATTTGGACTTGAGTTTGTGTGTGAAGGTGACAAGGCTTCACTCTTATGCAAGGGGATTAATCCATTTGCCTTGCTGGCAGGCCACTACACTAGGGTGCTACATTTGTGCACCTCTTGCACAGAACAATATGCATGTGTGTGAGATTATAGGTTGTTGTTTGTATGTAGATATAGAGATATATAGATGGAGTTAGTGAAAGTGAGAGGGTGTCATAGTTGAGTGTTATAGAGTATATTAGTATCTAGTAGGATGTTAGTTCTATGGATATTAGTACCCTGGGTTAGTATACAGAGGTAAACTCAGACCATAGCTCCCCTTGTTTCTCATGTTCAGACCCCTTTAAGCTTTTAGTGCAGGTTGAACCTCCCCTTGGCTTGGTATCTCAGGTGATACATTTTTTGGTGTGGGTTTAGTTGAGTATTAGATGTTATAGTATTGCATTTGTTCAGCCCTGTAGGGATATAGTGGTACCATTCTATTATATAGGGGCAAGGGGCTATGTGTATCACCATAAATTAGGATCTTTAGTATAAATGCTATAAGGAGTTCAATATCAGTTTGGAGGTTATAGGCCATATAGTGGCAAGGATATGCTAAGATATAGTATTAATACCATGGTATCCTAGCCTAAATAACATAAGACTAGATATTAGTACATGGCCCAATTTGGTAGGATACTAGGTTTTGACCAATACTTGACCAATTGAGACTATAGTTGACTCAATTGTATAGAGTTGACCAATAGTTGACTTTGACTAGAAATGTCCTGGCAGCATGTAAACATCACATTTGATTCAATATTTACTCTAGAATGCTAAATAACCATATATATCTCATATATTGGTTTGTGTGATACCACCTTGGGCATCGATCCTCATTCATTACTCTGGACAACAGGCGAGTACATTTTCTGATACTTCTTTCACTTATTTGATAATTGCTGTGATTCAGTTCTAATATAGTTCTATTTGATTATCTGTCACAACACGTATTGTTATTCCTGTTACAATACGTATTGGTATTCTGGTTTCATTCACTCATAGCACATGTATTTGACTCATCTAGCCTCTATTACATGAACCACTCACAAGAACCATCTACTCAAAACACCTACAAGTACTAAATGTTCAAATCATACAAAAACTATCACTACAAGCAAGATAGCCGTCGCTGCTGGGCCCGGTGTACGACGTACCGTATTCAACAAGAACCATCATTACAAGAAAGATAGCCATCGCCGATTGGCCGAGCATGCGGTGTACCGTATTACAAGAAAGATAGCCGTCGCCGCTTGGCCGAGCGTGCGATGTGCCATATTTACTCGTTTAAATAAGATAGTGATCCTCGTACGCTTGCCAAGCCTGCGATGTGCCGTATTTACTCGCTACTCTTTTACATGACAAGAACAGTATCTTGAAATACTCTGGATTAGTGTCTTCTACTAGAATCACATTATCACATGTTTTACAGATTGGTCTCATATCATATTGTTCTAGTTTAGCTGCCTCTGTTTACAGCCATCATTGCCATGCTTTCCTGTTTTTCTGTATTTACTTACTGTAGTATCCCTTCCCGGAATTTTGAATTAATTTTTTTATTTGATCTAAATAGTGATTTTAGAATTTTTATAAATAATTATTTAGTTAGTTTTTACAGTAGATGATTTTAGCCATGGTCGAGTTTTGAAGTACCAGACGACTAGAAATCATGGCACGGATAGTGCAGTAGTGTGCTTTGACTAGTGTTTAGCTATGGTAGGGGAAAGCCGAGTCATAGGATTGTCCTAACTAGGAAAACCAGGCCAGCTGTGACATGACCATTATAAATAGTTTAATTATTCATTATTAATATTAATTGACTTTTAGGAGACCCGTTTGTGTCGATTTAGCCCGAGCTGAGCCCGAACCGGATCCAAGTCTTTGTAGGTATGTAGTGAGACCCAGGACGACCATGTAGGCATATTTTATGTGTATACAAATATTTCATAAATTACTTTCGGTATCGATGTATATTTTAACTGTTTGAATATTTGTACAGAATTGGCATTTTTATTATTAAATATTGTTTTATAATATTTGTACAATTTTCTGGACCCGGATAAAGGTGAGTAGTATGGATTCACCAAACCACCATTTAATTATTTTATTATTTTGAGATGATTAAATAAATATATTTATTACTATTAGATAAAATAATTATTGGTTATCTCTGTTTCGATAATGAATATATATTAGGTCGGTGTACATGTTGTTATAATACTCTATACTAGAAAGATTTTATTATTATGTTTTCATAGAAAAATTGGGAGTATTATACCGTTATATATATATATATATATATATATATATATATATATATATATATATATATATATATATATATATATATATATATGGTACACATGTATATATATAATTGTATATTTATATATGTAGATATATACGTATATATGTTTAGAACTATGTATACATGTATCTATTTAAAATATATATATATATATATATATATATGTTTAGAACTATGTATACATGTTTAGAACTATGTATACATGTATATATTTATATATGTAGATATATACGTATATATGTTTAGAACTATGTATACATATATCTATTTAAAATATATATATATATATATATATATATATATATATAATATATATATATATATATATATATATATATATATATATATATTTATATATATATATATATATATCAAAATATATATATATATATATATATATATATATATATATATATATATATATATATATATATATATATATATATATATATATATATCTAATTGCTAAGAAAAGAAAGGAATTGAAAGCCCAGCCAAGCCCATAATTTCCTCGGCCCAAATAAGACATGCACAGCAGCAGGCCCACCCGGGTCAAGCCCAGACCGAGTCCAGCAAATCCCCACACCCAGCCAAGCAGACCCGATCCCCAGCTCAGTTTAACCCGAGCATGTATAAGAAGACCGAGAGAGAGCGGGGTTGAATACTCTAAAAACCCTAATCACCCGAGCCTTCGCGGCCACCTGGCGACCCTTCCCACCCTTTGTGCCGTCGTGCGCGCCACCTGCCTCGCCAGAACGGTCGCCGCCGCTAGCCGGAGGTCGACCACGCGCACGCAAATAGCGCCAGGGACAACAGCAAGGTATGGTCGTGAGGGTGATTTCGCATCGTGTTTTCGGCTTCAACAAAGGATCGTTCTTCGAATCATTTTTTCAGGTATGATCACAACCTTACCATCTTTTCATCCCTTAAACGGGATTCGGTTAGAAGTCATTGAATTGCTAAAGAAATTTCTGAAAAATCAACAAGAATCTGTCAAAAAAACGGACATAGTACCAGTCCCCCGCCCTAAGTTGGAAGGCGAATTACCACCAATTTGAAAAGGATTTTCGAAACCTATTTAAACATTATTGTAGACAACCTAACAAGGATTAAACCAAATTATTAGTTTTAATTCTAGTGGTTTATACAGTATGATATGCCAGCGTGAAAATCGAAAAAAATCTAGGAAAACAGTTTTCAAAAACTTGAAAAACCATCCGATACGACATGTGTCCTGCCAAACCGGGCGACGTGGTCGCGCACCGTAAGCATCAAAAGGTGCGTACAGATATTACGGACGTGTGGGCTTTGACGGAATTCAAATTGGTCGCGTGTCCGCGACAAATTTGATGCGTATCCATCAAAATTCACCGTATCGGCCCCTATGCAAATTCTCCAATTATTTTGTGCACGTTCGTCAGATCGAGATGAAACGTGCGCCAGCAGGACCGTATCATTTTTCTGGTCCTGTATTCCAAGTTTGGTCCAATTCTGAGACAGTTGAATCGGACGTCGTTTTGTGGGCCCCACGGTCCGACTCAACGGGCTATTTTGTGCACGGCCCGCCGGAATCCAACTTTGGACATACGATTGGGTTTTTATCAAAAAATTGGACCTATTGACATGTAGTTTGACGACGTTAGAGACCATTGACTCTGGCACACTTTTTGGTGCAAAGTGGGTCCAACGGCAGATATCGTTTTGTCCGAAATTACCGTTTTGCTCCTGTATCCAGAATTGGACTTAAGGACAGGCAATCCTAGCAAATTTGACTATTCTGAGAATGTTGGTAATGTTTATTTCAGCATCTGGTGACTTCTGCTTGTGTTGACTGATTGTGGCTCATTGAGTGGTATGGTATTATTGGTTTCTCCGGCTAAAGACCTCAGGCAAGTGCACTTTCTGATTGCTTTCGATTCATAGTAGTTTTCTCATTTCATGTCTATACATATATCTTGCTGCTTGTTGACACGCTCGTCACACGGAGTAGTCGGGAGGGGAAATATCTTAGTAGACATGTGGACTACCCAGAACTATCCCCGTGTCTTTCGTGAATGCTAGCAGCTGCACACGACACGTGCAGTGTGCCTTATTTACCCCCTAGCCGTTCACATATCGAAACGGATATTTCACACCACCTAGGTAGATTTCTTTTATTTTTCCTTTTCATCTCCACCGTGCCATGTCATCAGTTACTTTCTAGCTTTCATATTCCATATGTTATTTTCATGTCTTGTTAATTCTATTGTGTTTTCGCATTGCCGTCGGTTTATGTACTTGTTCCATTCCTGACTGGAAACCAACATTTTTAAGGTTTAGCCGTGATCACTCTTAGCATTGGGAAGGCTTGGGAATGCTGAAGTCAACCTAGAAATAGAAAGCAATTGTATCAATTTTATTAATTATAAAATCTTGTATTTTCTTTAATTATAAAGGATGTAATAAATATAGAAATGTGAATGAGCAGCAAATGTTATATTTTTTAGCATTTATTTCTTGCGGGCTTGAGAGCGTTCTATTGCCGACTCTGCGACGTAGGCTGGCTTGGACACGTCTTGTATCTGAAAAAAGAGGGTGCGGGTTGTGACAAGTTTTTGTGGTGGCCCATGTAGGTCAGTTTTTGCGAAATATTACGAACTCGTGGTAGTACCCTATTAGTCGTACTACTGCGAGCCTGCGCCCAAGAAATGCTCATTCACAATTAGGATTAAAATGATTTAAGAGAATGACTAGGACTAGGAGTCCCTTTTTCAAATTTACCGTGGGGTTATTTAAGGTTATTAGATAGGCCATGCAATTTAGATAGCTTGCTAAATCCCTATAGGTACACTATTACTTTTGATATGAAAATGTGATTCAATGTGGATATACTATTCGCTTGGTATGCTAGACTTGCCTAGAATTATGGCATTAATTTTGATAAACTGTTTAATTCTCTGTTGCTTTATTTGATATAAATCTTATATCATAAATTAGAATTGCCTGTTTTAAAAATTCTATTTTGCTGTAAAGAATTAGTTTGTAATTTCTGATCCTGTTATTCATATGCGAATCTCAAGTCAGATTTGATTCAAAGTTTTTCCCTCAGCCAATTGAAATACTTATGAAATAAATGTTAGGATGTTCTTATTTTCCTTGTCCTTAGTTATTCCCTACCCGATCAATATATTACTTTAAGGATTGAGACTTGTAGGCAGATTTTTACACTTTCTATCATAGCCAATTAGTTTGAACCCCTATCAACTACTCGAAGTTCTAGGAATATAGTTGGAGTAATTTCAACGACTACGAGGGCCAGCCAGCAGCGTACTGGCGATGCACGACCCATAGAGTTGAAATTGTTTCAAGGAATCATAGGTTATGGAGCATTACTAAAACTACACCTTCGTTGACCTCTTTAGACCTTGTGACAATAGAAGGTAGAGTATCTGATAGCATATCATATCTGAATCACGGAACCAAGGATTTACTTAGAATATATTATTTAGAGTTCCATAACTCATTAGTCGACCAAGGCCTTAGGGATAGGAAGATTTTAGGAAGACTGTATAAGCAAGAACACCAGGTAAGGTTTTGATTCTCTCAAAACTCGAACCAATTGTGCCTCATTTCAAAAATCTTGCATATTTATATTTTGACTCTCTTGACCAATGCTGCTATTACAGCCTAGTTTTTGCAAGCTTACTCTTTTATCGAGCTTGATTCAAGACATATGTTTATTGGGGACGCCCACTAACATATTGACTAATCAGAATCATTGTATTACAGTCTGATCAACCATAATGTAATTGGTTCGCTCTTCATCTAATTACCCTACGTGGATTGAGATATAGATGTCTCTAGGATCCCATCCACGACTGCTTTGACAATTCCTCTTGAATTAAACGTTCGCCCTTGAATCATGTAATTGTGTTCAGTGACATCCCTCTTGAACTCTTTATTATTTTCGTCTTCACTAATTGGAAAGACGAAAGCTCGTAATTGATAGAGAGATATATAGTATCCCCATGGCTATGATAGTGGTATACGCAAGTGTAGCTACCATCGGCCAGCCCTGTGACTGAAACCTTGCTTGAGTTACTCGTCCTTCCTTCGACCTTAAACCTACTATTTTGATCTTCTGGTCATTGGAGTCCGAGGATGATTAGGATCTTTCCCTTGATCAAATGCCAACCTAGGAGACTACCTATTCTCAAGAGACCAAATGTTGTGAGCCTCTAATTAATTGTTTGAAGTTTGCTTTAACTAGAACCCTAGTGACAATAGTCCGGCAGGTTTGACCCTAATAGAAATTCATACTCAGTTGTTAGCAATTTTTATAGGATGTGCCTTAGAGTTGGTTACCCGTCGATAACTCTTGTATACTATGGACGTGTATATCCCTCTATCTTATCGACCTTGTGTCATTGTACACACTCGTTCTCCATTTATTGAGGAACGATCCTTGACATGACTTATGTCTATGGTATCCTGTAATGCCGTACCTTATTCTCTATTAACAAGAGTCGATGTACAGTATCCGGACTTTGGGAACCCTCTAACCTCATTACTCTTAAAACCATATCCTAGTTTCTAATGTGGGTAGACTGTAAGCCTTTTAAAATTTTAGGATATACCAGGATTACAGAGTGATTAGAATAATTTCTATTAGGATGATGATTAGTGCCCTTGGACTCCCACTTTTTATTTAGATTATTTTGTGCCCCCGGCCGTGCCATTTAATATTCGGAGCACGAGACCAGCTGTTATCTTCCAACAAATTTCATATGCAAGGCTTAGACGAGTTCACATTCATCTAGGTATATCATGTCCCACTCAAACTCATTCCCTTGTACTCTGTTTTTATGGAACGACTTT
Organism: Iris pallida; assembly: GCA_029216955.1. Classification (NCBI taxonomy): domain Eukaryota; kingdom Viridiplantae; phylum Streptophyta; class Magnoliopsida; order Asparagales; family Iridaceae; genus Iris; species Iris pallida. Next base: position 8,058,773 of record JANAVB010011200.1, on the reverse strand, counting down.
CAGGATAAAAGGACTAGCTATAACCTTTACCATAGTACCGGTACACTTTTTGACTTTCACTAGAGCCTCAACCTTGACTCAGTACATTCGACCCAATATATGGTTGTGATCTACTCGAAGCCCACTACGTACATGCCACTAGTGTGCCACCCAATTGAGGCCTCATGTGCTACTTAAACACAAAAGTCACTGAAGGTGCATTTTAGGCTAACGGACCTAGCTAACCAACCCGACTAGCAACTAGCTCAACCACTTGGAAGGAATCCTATTCTAGGTTACCCTAACCTAGTAGACATAGTTTTATCTTGGGATTTTGTTCAGTTAATATAGATTGAAATTCAAGGTTCACCCAACCAACGAGGGATGTCCAAATCAGGAAGCCCATTAAGACTGAGTAAAATCTATCCATGCATACCACCATATTCGGACTAGGAAACCAAACAATTTGAACTAGATCCCTACACCTATTATGTATTCTCAACCTTTAGAATGTGAAGTCATTCGTAACCTTATTCCATCTACCTGGAAGTTACGATACGATATTGTGTTGCATTTTATATCCCTTGCTCGTGTGTTTAAATAAACACGAAAAAGATCACAATCTTGATTTCTCAAATTCTGTTCTATTATAGAACCTTGTTTAGAATTTCGAGAACGAAACTTTTGTATTGCATGGATTGTAAGCCCCTCTAAGAAACAAGTGTTCTTCGATTTGGCGAGTGACTAGACTAGAGTAGTCCAATCTAGCAAATAAGTCAATGATTCATAAACTTTCTTCCTATTTGCATTATTGGATATTCTCTACCGCTCTTGAAACTTCATGTTTGATCTTGATTGTTCTTCCTTACTTTCCCGTCCTTCCTATTTCGGAGCGACAAATAGCCAAGCTTATTAGAATTTATCCATATTTCTTAGCTACTTGTATAAATTGTTGTTTGTTAAATTTTGGGTTACTTGATAGAAACGAGAGGATTATAGTTGCTATATGCCTAGATGTCTGCCGGTAGAATTGTTAGCAACTAATTAGAAGGTTGTAAGATTTTTAGTGACCATATTTTGAGGAGTAGTATGACCAAAGGTGGGTAGAAGTCATCAAGTATTCGGAGTGATGAAATGACAAAAGAAGGTTATACAATATTTTGAGAAATTAAAATTTGAGGAGATTAAGGTAGTAGTTGTAATGCCCCGCTCCGCACGGTGCATTATGCTAAGTCATTTACTCGAAGAGTTGCGTTGACCCGATTACGTATCGATGCGAATCGATACAAAGTGTTGAGTTGTCCCGAACAATGCATCGAACTAAGTCGATGCGAAGAGTTGCCTTGTCCCAAAGAATGTATCGAGTGAATCGATATGAAGCGCCGCGTTGCCTCGAAGGATAAGTGCGTTGAGACGGCTCGAAGATTCTAAGAAATCGAATCGACCAAGACGCAAGTCCGAATCGATGCAAGTATTGATTTTAGTTGGTTTTCTGTGCAGGCTATACATTTACGCTGAAATGTTAGAGGTCGAACTGTTGCCTTATTCAGTAAGGGGTCCGCGAAAGCAAATCGTCGCCTTGCGACGGACCGAGGCGTCAGCACGGCAAGCTCAAATCGAACGTATAATTCAATAAGCACGAAGTACTCGAATGGCTAAGTAAGGAGAGTTACCCGTGCGATGAAGTTATGAAATCGAGTCGCATCGGCTCGACGAAACGACAACGGCGGATCGACTCAAGGTGGGGGAACATTAACTCTCTTTCCTACTCCGTCATGCTTAAGTAAAACACATATCATTGAATGTTGAGTTAACCTATCAACGCCACGGGCGTGGCTCGATAGAGAGATAAACGTAGTGCATGTCGAACACTAGATAGAACAATTGAAATGAATCGTATGACAAACGTACGAGTCGCTATGGAACATTGGATATCGCAAAGGCGAGCGCCTCGGTGCGTAAGCTGCAATAACGGGGGATAACTGTACTCGACGAGTGCCTTAGTGCATGAACCATACCGTGCCTTCGCACACGAGTTAGAACGGCTAGAACATTGAAAGACAATAGGCGAGCGCCCTAGCGCGCAAGCCACGGACATTGAAATACTAAAGCATGAAAATACGGCTTCGACGCGTGCAGCAAGTGTACGACGCGAATGATAGATGATAAATGTGTCGAAACGTGCCTACGTGCACGAGATCATAAAAGATGGCTTCGTTGCAAAAGAATACAGTTGTGGCATGAATATCGCGGAACTGTCAGATATGACATAATGCCTCGAAAGGTGTTCGGGACCTTCGGGTCGTTCGGTTGACGAGCATTGAGTTGAGGCATGATGCCATTGAAACATTGAAACAAAGTATGAGACGTAAGAACATAGAAAGTTAACGAAAGAAATACGGGATGATAAGGCGGCATGGTGCCTTCGAAATGTTCGCGGACTTCGGGCGTTCGTTGAGGACATTCTGGCGTTGTGCTAATTGAAATAAAGATAAGCGAACTTGCTTGGTTATATGAAAGATAAGATTCGTTACATGGTCAAATGGACTTAAAGATATAAAAGCCTATGTATGGGTATTCCCTCGAACGCGGCGCGCCAGGGCGCTGGGATCGTTCGGCCTAGGAGGGATTCGTTTACGGTATTGTTGGTGCACTTCATTTAGATGGGTAGCGACCGTCTGGTGAATGTGATAAGCCACTTGCTGCGATTATTTCGGTGGCCTCTGATGTTGGTTAGCAACCGTACAGATTTAACATCGTCTTATGTCTCGATTCGATAATATAAGTCCATTCTAGCCGGAAAGCTAGTGACCTTTATATAGTTAAGGACGACGGGTTTGGAAGTGCAAGGTATGCATATATCCTACATGGATGGATCCTAAATAGCGAGAACTTATAACATGACAGGGAAACGGATAGGCGTATTCACATTGCGTCGGTGCAAGGGTGAGTGCGTCGATATTGCTAAGTTGTGCCACGAATCAAACACGAGATTGCTTGCCTGTTTACTTACGCGAATTGAATAACATGCTTGCCATGCTTTACATTCTTCGAATATGCCATGAACTCATCCTAAGGAGAACATAGAAAGAGAACTAAATTGTATGCTTGCATGAATCAATACAATACTAAATGTCGGTTTGTTAAGTGGGTTTTTGATCAGTACAGCGAGGACGAAAGTGCTAATCCCCCACTAGTTTGCTTGCAGGTTCAGGGATTGGTCTGCTCGCAGCGGAGCTTCGCTTGAACACGTTGAGGCTTGGAATGTTGAAGCGTATTGAAGCGTGTGATCGCATTGACGCTCGAATATGCAACAAGAATGATGCGGTCGAGATATAGAAGGCATGATGTATGGAACGATGAAATCCTTTGTGGGCAAGAGAGAACCTAAGTGTTGTAGCCAATCTGGCGAATTCCGTTGGGCTATCGAAAGCCTTTGTAATCTGATTTCGAATATCAATAAAAAGAATCGTTTCATATACTCTGTTTTCCTTTCGTTATGAATGTTCAACTTAAAGATAACCATTTGAGAACTTGTCATCTTGCCTTGCACGAGCGCAACTCCAGGCTCGTGCGGCATCACGCCCCATGCGAGGACAACGGATGATTTCGGGTCGGGGCGTGACAAATTGGTATCAGAGCTCTAGGCTCAATTTCCTCTGGATGCTTGCTTCATTACAATTCCAAAAACGTTGCCCACCACCAATCGAAATCACTCTTGACTCTACTCGATGCCGCACTGGATGTTCCATACAATAGGTCTAATAAAAATCATATAATTTTGCCGCATGTTGTTTTGGAAATTACATGGTGTTGCGGGAAAAGTCGTGAAAGGTTTGTTGCTATAAGCGCAACAAGTTGCGAGATATGAATTCAATGAATTGTTGCTGCGGATGCAACACGTCGTGAATTAAAATTCGAGATATTCATTGTTTGCAACGAACGATACGAGAAATATTGGTTGCATCGATATAATGAAAGTCGTGGAATGTTGCTGCAGCAATTGCCATGCGTTGATTGTAAATGATGCGTTGAAAAGAAAATGAAAGTTGATATTGAATGTGTCGAACGGATTCACATATCGATTTCGAATGTGCGTTGCGATGAAAAGCGATAAGTCAATATCGAATGTGTTGAACAGATTTGAGCATTGACTTTGAATGTCGGAAATAAAATGTTGTACGAGGTGCAACACATGTCGAAAATAAATCGATGCACGAGGTGCGGTGAATATCGAAAATAAATCGTTGCACGATGTGCAATACGTATTGAAAGTAAAGTAAAATTTTGCACGAATGTGCAACGCGTGTCGAAAGTAAAATTATTGCACGTGGTGCAACACATATCAAAGTGAAATCGCTGCACGAAGTGCGACGAATATCGAGAATGAATTATTGCACAAGATGCAATGAAAGAAAACAAAAGTTATAAATCGAGAAACAAAATCGGTTCGGTTGCGCACCGAGCTTGTGTTGGCAAATGAATGCATTGGCCGAGTTGCGTCGAATTTTGATTAATCAGAGTTACGGTTGTGATCAAGCACGATCACTGCGGAAATTATGAGTCGGAAGAGATCGTTGGTTCGTAAAGAGTACGTTGCGATGGAAGTAAAACTTGATTTCTGGGTGGTATATGGCATACCACCGATGCAATGAATGACTCGATTTCGAGTGGTATATGTAATACCACTTGTGCGATGAATTGCATTGACGTATTATGAGAACTGCGGAAGGTTTGTCCGCAATGGATGGGATATCACCGAGACTCGATTGAGAATTTGTACGATGGCATGTTGATGCAAGTGTTCTTCGATGATCGGTTAGAACGGTAAGGCGTGACTTGTAACATTGAATGATACGTCGATTGAAAAATTTATGTGTCGATCGAATGACGGGAACTAGCGAAACGATTATGCCTTGAGGCAACAATCGGATCGACGGGATAGGAAACTCAAAATGTTGAAATCGAACAGCATAACTTGTGAGCTCGATGAAAATGTTGGGCGATACAAATTATAATCGAATCGCACGACTTGCAATCCTGATTGAAATTTTGGGCGAGGCGATTTGAATCACATGACTTTCGATTTCGATAAAAATGTTGGGCGATACAAATTGTAATTGAATCGCACGATGTGCGACTTCGGTAAAGTGTTGGTTGACGTGAGTAATCGTGCCTAAGAAATAGGTGGTTAAGTTACGGCGAAACTCATTTGAGTACGACTGAAAACACGTAGAACTTAGTGGGCGAGATCGTATGACTTGAGGGTTCGATGTTGGATAATCGGTGACTCAGTTACGCGATCGAAGTATAGCGGGATACGGCAAATCGGAGAACGAGTCGATGCTTATGGAAAAGTTCGTTGCGAACTTGGATGTATGCGATACGAGTTAAGTTGACGTTGAAACGGATTCAAAGTTCACCCCTACGTTATCGAAATGGATACGGTGTATCGAGATCGATACGTAAGGAAACGTAAGCGATGTGAGAATGCAAAATAGATTGTGCCTCGTGCTATGGAATTTTGTAAGTATCGATGCGAGAATGAATGAACTTGGTTGATCGTAAATTTTGTGATTGATCAGGGCAAGACTATAAGTCATCGACGATTGTTCGATGCGTATGGCATCTCGTGTGTCGACCGTAAAATAAGATAGACTCGAACTCGATACGAGTAGATGTTTCGTAAATTGTGGAATTATCGACGGCCGTGTATGACTTTACTCAGAGGATAGTTGCGCATCAGTTGTGCCGATACAAATGGTTATGTATGGATTTGGGTAGTTGCATAGAAATCGTCGGAACGTGATTTGGCTCCAAAATAAGATATAGCATGGTTCGTAGTAAACTGTCCTTCGGTGATGATCCACAATTATCGAGCATAGCTTCGGGGCAGCTGACCCTAGAAGACGATCGCCAAATCAAATTTGAATATTGCAGACCGTAAGATGTCCCATGCGATATCGTATATGAGATTGCATCGATAACAAATATAATATGGTGCATGTTGACGATAAGTCTATGCGATCGAGAATTGTGGGAACAACTTTCGATTGAGAATGATATAGTTAGATTGAGTATTCGTCGGATGAATATTTGAATGGTTATGTTGGTCGACGATCAAACTAAAAATTTACCAACGAATATGGTGATTCGGATAGACGATTGCGAGAATCGTGCTATGCATGAGAGGGAACGATAAGGGAATGACTTACGAGTCATGTTGTTAGATTTGGATTCACCTTGCAATTAAGCTTGCGCGAATCGAATTACGTTCGATGTTGCGAGACGGATAAGTTAGAAATTTGGCTAGCGAAATTCCTACTCAATAGGAATCGAACGTAAGGCATATCATAAAGACCTTTGTGTCAAGGCGATCGTTGTCTTGAGCACCGTCGCCTTGATGTAAACTTTTGTGTCGGATAGATTATGGCCTTTGTGCAATGTCAATTTAAACTTACGTCAGAAAGATTTGAGCACGGTGTCTAGGTAAGTCACCAAGCGGACGTAGTCCCGAATGTTGATGCTTATGCAAGTCAACAAAAGAGAATCATGTCGAGATAGGATACGAAGTGAAACATTAGAAATCGTTGGATAGTGACACCGAACGCACGGCGTTGCGGAGACTCGTTGTGATCGGATGCGCGACGGCTTGACGCGACGCGTAGAATTGATAGTCCCGATAAAACATACAAGGTAAGAAATGCAATTTTCGAATCGTATCGTATGCCTTGAATTTTGTTGGACGATCGCATATGTATCAATATGCATGTGTGCTAGAATTGCGAGAACCAGTAATGGAGCCAAGTCTGATCGAGAGTACGAGATGACAAGTAATTGAGAATAAGAGTTACGTGTTTGCGTTGTTCTGATGTCTTACAACTGAGCTTGGCTGGAATGCATATATTGGTGGGACGCCTAAAATATGTGTATGATTCCAAACTAAGTTGTACGATCCAAATGATAATGAGACGAGATCATGGAACGATCTAAAGAAACCCTTAGAAATTTAGTATTGGTTTCGGTTCAGGACGAACCTTGTTTTGAGTGGTATATTATGTAATGCCCCGCTCCGCACGGTGCATTATGCTGAGTCATTGACTCAAAGAGTTGTGTTGACCCGATTACGTATCGATGTGAATCGATAAAATGTGTTGAGTTGTCCCGAGCAATGCATCGAACTAAGTCGATGCGAAGAGTTGCCTTGTCCCAAAGAATGCATCGAATGAATCGATATGAAGCGCCACGTTGCCTCGAAGGATAAGTGCGTTGAGACGGCTCGAAGATTCTAAGAAATCGAATCGACCAAGACGCAAGTCCGAATTGATGCAAGTATTGATTTTAGTTGGTTTTCTGTGCAAGCTATACATTTACGCTGAAATGTTAGAGGTCGATCTTTTGCCTTATTCAGTAAGGAGTCCGCGAAAGCAAATCGTCGCCTTGCGACGGACCGAGGCGTTAGCACGGCAAGCTCAAATCGAACGTATAATTCAATAAGCACGAAGTGCTCGAATGGCTAAGTCAGAAGAGTTACCCGTGCGACGAAGTTATAAAATCGAGTCGCATCGGCTCGGCGAAATAACAACGGTAGATCGACTCAAGGTGGGGGAACATTAACTCTCTTTCCTACTCCGTCATGCTTAAGTAAAATACATATCATTGAATGTTGAGTTAACCTATCAACGCCACGGGAGTGGCTCGATAGAGAGATAAACGTAGTGCATGTCGAACACTAGATAGGACAATTGAAATGAATCGTACGACAAACGTATGAGTCGCTATGGAATATTAGATATCGCAAAGGCAAGCGCCTCGGTGCGCAAGCCGCAATAACGGAGGATAACTGTACTCGGCGAGTGCCTTAGTGCATGAACCATACCGTGCCTTCGCGTACGAGTTAGAACGGCTAGAATATTGAAAGACAATAGGCGAGCGCCATAGCGCGCAACCCACGAACATTGAAATACTAAAGCATGAAAATACGGCTTCGACGCGTGCAGCAAGTGTACGACGCGAAGGATAGATGATAAATGTGTCGAAACATGCCTACGTGCACGAGATCATAAAAGATGGCTTCGTTGCGAAAGAATACAGTTGTGGCATGAATGTGGCGGAACTGTCGGATATGACATAATGCCTCGAAAGGTGTTCGGGACCTTCGGGTCGTTCGGTTGACGAGCATTGAGTTGAGGCATGATGCCATTGAAATATTGAAACGAAGTATGAGATGTAAGAACATATAAAGTTAACGAAAGAAATACGAGATGATAAGGCGGCATGGTGCCTTCGAAATGTTCGCGGCCTTCAGGCGATCGTTGTGGACATTCGGGCGTTATGCCAATTGAAATAAAGATAAGCGAACTTGCTTGGTTGTATGAAAGATAAGATTCGTTGCATGGTCAAATGCACTTAAAGATATAAAAGCCCGTGCATGGGTATTCCCTCGAACGTGGCGCGCCAGGGCCCTGGGACCGTTCGGCCTAGGAGGGATTCATTTACGGTATTGTTGGTGCACTTCATTTAGATGTGTAACGACCGTCTAGTGAATGTGATAAGCTACTTGCTGTGATTATTTTGGTGGCCTCTAATGTTGGTTACCAACCGCACAGAGTTAACATCGTCTTATGTTTCGATTCGATAATATAAGTCCATTCTAGTGCGAAAAGCTAGTGACCTTCATATAGTTAAGGGCGACGTGTTTGGAAGTGCAAGGTATGCATATATCCTGCATGGATGGATCCTGAATAGCGAGCACTTATAACATGACAGGGAAACGGATAGGCGTATTCACCTTGCATCGGTGCAAGGGCGAGTGCGTCGATATTGCTAAGTTATGCCACGAATCAAACACGAGATTGATTGCATGTTTAATTACGCGAATTGAATAACATGCTTGCCATGCTTTACAGTCTTCGAATATGCCATGAACTCATCCTAAGGAGAACATAGAAAGAGAACTAAATTGTATGCTTGCATGAATCAATACAATACTAAATGTCGGTTTATTAAGTGGGTTTTTGATCAGTACAGCGAGGACGAAAGTACTAATCCCCCACTAGTTTGCTAGCAGGTTCAGGGATTGGTCTGCTCGCAGCGGAGCTTCGCTTGAACGCGTTGAGGCTTGGAATGTCGAAGCGTATTGAAGCGTGTGATCGCATTGACGCTCGAATATGCAACAGAATTGATGCGGCCGAGATATAGAAGACATGATATATGGAACGATAAAATCCTTTGTGGGCAAGAGAGAACCTGAGTGTTGTAGCCAATCTGGCAAATTCCGTTAGGCTATCGAAAGCCTTTGTAATCTGATTTCGAATATCAATAAAGAGAATCGTTTCATATACTCTGTTTTCCTTTCGTTGTGAATGTTCAACTTAAAGATAACCATTTGAGAACTTGTCATCTTGTCTTGCACGAGCGCAACTCCAGGCTCGTACGGCATCACGCCCCATGCGAGGACGATGATTCGGATAATTCCGGGTTGGGGCGTGACAGTAGTAGACTTTAAAATTTTAAGAAATAGTTATGAATTAGAATTTCGAGAACAAAATTATTTTAAGGTGGGTAGATTTGTAGCCTCCCTTCCCAGAATTTTTGAATTAATTTTTTTATTTGATCTAAATAGTGATTTTAGAATTTTTATAAATAATTATTTAGTTAGTTTTTACGGTAGATGATTTTAGCCATGGTCGAGTTATGAAGTACCAAACGACTAGGAATCATGGCACAGATAGTGCAGTAGCGTGCTTTGACTAGTGTTTAGCTATTATAATGCCTGTGGTTCGTATTACGTATTTTGGAAATACATGTATGTATTTTCTTGTATTATTCCTTGTTTAGTTTTCTTGGCTTGGTTCAAACTCTCGGTTTGGGCTGGTTTGGTTTGGCCGGCTGGTTGCTTGGTCCATCATGGACCAAGGTGAACACCCCTACCTACCACAACCCATGATATTTATTTCTCTACCAACCTTCTCTCTCCTCTATAACTCTCATTTATTTCTTCTTCTTCTTCTTCCTTCCTCTCCACAACACCCCAACCCTTAGGCAAGTGCAACTTGCTTCCACAAGAGAACTCATTTTATGGTTCCATTAGCTTCTTCTCATGATTCTAAGACACATTAGAACTTGTCATTTTCCGTTTTGAGGCTTTGATTCTTGTAGATCTACAATTTAGTATTTTTGGATTTTTGGTGTTTTGATCTATTAAACTTCCTTGTTTTCAAGTTTGGATGGTTCCATGTTGTAGATAATTTTATTCTACCCAATTTTGACCTTTGGAAAGTTGGATTCGGACTTATTTTGACCAAGTTATGAGCATTTGGAGTTTTGGGTTCCATCCTTGGAGTTCTTGCAGTTCTTGCCCTCTGGAGAAGACTGTGAACAGTGAGCCAGCTTTTTAGCTTATGCCGGTGAGTCGTACGCTGCTCTTTAGCGAGCGTACGCGTGCCTTCGTACGCTGCTCTTTAGCGAGCGTACGCGTGCCTTCGTACGCTGCTCTTTGGTGAGCGTACGCTCACCTTGATACGCTGCCTGTTGGCAGCATGGCTTGAGCGTACGCTAGCTTGAGCGTACGCATGCCTTGGTACGCTAGCTTGAGCGAGCAAGGCGTACGCTGGCTTGAGCGTACGCTAGCCTATCTTGTCACCCTGGTTCAACCCGAGAGCTTTGTGACCCCCATACGCTGCCTTTTACGCTGCCTTTTGGGAGCGTATGATATCTGAGCGTATGCCTACCTGAACGTATGGCCTTTGGCAGACTTGATCTTATATTAGCATGTCAGTTTGGTTTTATTTTCCTTATCCTGGATTTATAGCCCTGTATATTGATATTTTATTAGATATTTAACGTCCATTTTATATCCTTACGCCTTTTGGCCTGAACTTGATAATTCCCGAAATTACTTGATATGTTTAGAAATGATACCTGAGCCTGACACGATAGTGACCCGTAGTGGTGCACTCCTGACATAATGACCTGACATGACCTGATAGTGGCCCGTCGTGGCGCACTCCTGACAAGTACACTTGACCTGATAAACCTGACATGTTATATCTTGATAAGCTGTTGCGACGGCTACCTGACATGACATGACTTGACAAGAATGAACATCCTGGACACCGTGGGTGATTGTGCTTGTATAAATAAACCAGTCCTGTCTTGCATCATGTCTAGGATGGGACTCCTGAGTACCACGGTCAGGAGTACCTACTAAAATGGACTAAGGTTAACAACTAGATTAATACATTAGTTATGAAGAGATCTCCCAGCTACAGGCAATCCCGTTACCAGGACGCGCTTGGGATCTGTAGCCTGCCGTCGAGTAGGGCACATTTCCAGCACACTGTCATGTGTTGCATCCTTCAAGCTACTTAAGGGTACATGCGTTTCCTGGATGGTGTACCCACCTGAATTCAACCCCTAATTTTGACCTGGGTGACCTGGATGGACTGCAGGGCTTGTGGCTGTGGAATAATCTCACTGCATCTTGTTAGTAATTAGGATTGTGATAACCCTAGTTAGTTAAAGTATCAAGCCGTAGTTCTTGCTTGGCCGTGAAATGATTGGATGGAGCCTAATAAGTCTAGTCTTGCCCTGATCTTGTTCCAGACTGTTACATGACCAGCATGCTTGTATTTATTTTCTCGATAAATGGTGAGAAACCAAGCTCCGTTCAGACGAAGGGTTACAACCCCGGTCCTTGTTTGGTTTACGGGTTGTAACCTAGCTATCTGAATAGTTCCATGGTTATCTCGTCGTATATCATCCTGACATGCTTTTCTTATTTCCAGTTTTACCAGTTATTTATATTTCCTGTCTTTTATTATATTATTTATATTCCTGTGCTGATTGCTGGTTTTAGTTCTTAAGTGAAGCTCCTTTGTGGCACTTGCTCTTTCTGGGGTCTGACCCAGCTGGTTTTGTGTGGCCAGATTTCGGAGCAGCTCCAGAGGATCTACCGACCTTCCAGCCAGATGGTGGCCACTAGACGGAACCCTGGCAACGAATGGGTTATTTTTGGCTCTCCCGCTCTATTGTAAAAAATATTCTTTTGAGGCGTTTAGCCGACGAGCACTTGTTTAGCTCGATTGCACTTACTTACTGTCTGCCTACGGGCTGTAACATGATTAACAGATCCTAGGGTTGATCATGTATGACTAAACTCTTGCTAGTCCTAACATTTTGTAACGACTAGCTTCATGATCAGCTGAATATGTAATATTTGGGACGCCTTATTATTGTATATTTAATGATCATACATCTTGTAGCATCTATTTACTTGCTTGTGATTGAGATAATAGGCTTATTCTTGACCTTAAGAGATTACTGGCTTGTAGATAAACCCTCATGTATCCTAGACAGCCGTGACCGTATAGCGAGATGGAATCCATTTCAATATACGTAGCTGGCTATGTCTGCCCCCGCTCTCCAGTATTCTGGTTCTGGGGCGTGACATGGTTTAAGTGGTGGCCCATGCAGGTCTTGTAAATCAAGATATGTGAGGGTTTACCGAATAGATGTCTCAATCAGTATTCGTCCTTGACCTCTGTTCGTATCTTCTGAATTCCTGGATTCTTGTCCTGATCATATGCTTGTATCGTTGATCTGTCCTGGTCCTTCCTTATTGTTCCCTATGTCGTCTTCTTAAGCGACATTGTTCGTGGTCCTACCGACCAGCAAGGCGGAGCACCTCCCGTGGACCAGCAGCAACCTGGAGATCAAGCCCAGCATTCCGGAGTAGCCTCCAGAGTCGTGCCTTCTGGCGGAGAGCCACCAATCCAGCCAGTTCAACCTGTAGAACATGATGATGGCATATTAGTAGGACTCGTCAGGACCTTGATAGCTTCCCAAGACCGGCGTGGAGATGCCTTGCACCAGGCAGTGACGGATGTTTTGACCCGGGGTGGTCATCCAGGGAACAGCGCGGCCAACAGCTTCAAGCGCTTGAACCCTCCCTTCTTTGACGGTAGTGAAGATGCTATCGCAGTAGATGCATGGCTTCAGGACACAGAAGTGATTCTAGAAGCAGCCAAGACTCCAGAGAATGAGAAGGTGGCAGTTGTGCGCCTGCAGCTATTGGATCTTGCCCGCAGCTGGTGGGCAGCACAGGCAGTTGGGTTAGCAACACCTATTGCTTGGGCAGTGTTCAGGAAGAGATTCCAGACCAAGTATTTTGATGCTGTAGCTCGGTACGATCTACAGACGAGGTTCACAAATCTGAAGCAAGAAGGCAGGACGGTCGACGGATATGCGGTCGAATTTTCCCGACTCAGTCGGTTTTCTCCCACTTTGGTGGCAACCGAGTATGATAGAGCCCAGCGGTTCCAGCAGGGACTTCACCTGGAGATCTTATTGGCAGTCGAGCAGTTTGAGCATCAGACTTTTGATGCAGTCTTGAGAGCAGCCCGGAGGCATGAGTATACCTCCCAGAGGATTGTGGATAGGGTCGGAGGTCGGAAGAGATCTCACGGCCAGATGAATCAGTCTTCGGCACCAGCCCCGGCAGCCAGGGCCTTGACTATTGGAGTTCCGAGGCGAGCGGCCTCAGTGACGTCGGTTCAGCATTCCACTCCGACGCACCCTCAGCAGCAGCAGAAGCAGAAGCAGTCTTCCGCAGTGGGTTGTTCTCATTATGGGAAGCCAGGCCATGTGGTGGCAGAATGTCGCAGGGCACAGGAATTGTGTCTGGCTTGTGGAGCACCAGACCATAGGGTTGGATCCTGCCCGAACAGGGGTGGTTCATCCTCATCCAACCTTTCTAGCTCTTCGGTGAGAGGACCAGCACCAGTCCAGCAGCAGCAGCAATATCCATTGATGAGGCCCTTGCCGCCTCAGTCCCAGGCATTTCAGCAGCAGAGCCCTCAGCAGTATGTGTAAGCCCAGGCCTTGAGTCAGAATAGGCAGCGAGGGTTTCAGCAGAGGGGACCAGCACCCCGAGGGCACGGTCAGGCTATGGTGATGACCGTGGAGGAAGGATTGGCACCAGGAGAGGTAGTGGCAGGTACTATTCTCGTCAATTCCTTTCCAGCTTCAGCTTTATTTGATTCTGGTACATCGCATTCATTTATGTCTGCACGATTCGCGACACGAGTAGGATTGGAGCCCGAGTCATTATCAGTAAGGCTTAATATACTTACTGGTAACGGACTTGTGGGAGTAGATAGAGTGTTTTCCTCGTGTCGGATCGTAGTTAGCGGTAGAGAATTCCTCGCTAGATTGATAGAGTTCCCGATGGTCGATTATGATGTGGTCTTAGGGATGGATTGGTTGAGGAACCAGTATGCTAGAATAGACTGCCACATTGGCAGGGTTGTTTTTAGCATTCCAGGAGAGCCGGAGTTTTCTTTCTCTCAAGGCGAGGTTGAGCCTTCTCCTCCGATATTGCTGATGGCAGTAGCAGCAGATCAGTTGCCCAGGATAGTGGATGAGTTTCCAGATATTTTCCCAGAAGAACTTCCAGGTATGCCTCCGGAGCGGGAGATCGAGTTCACTATAGACTTGATTTCCGGGACAGCCCCAGTGTCAGAGAGAGTCTACAAGATGGCGCCATCAGAGTTAGAGATATTGTACAAAATGATTGAAGAACTCAGAACCAAGGGATTCATTCGTGCTAGTGGATCGCCTTGGGGAGCCCCGATGCTTCTTGTGAAAAAGAAGGATGGTACGTCCAGGTTATGTGTTGATTATCGTACCTTGAACTCAGTGACAATCAAGAACAGATACCCTCTTCCGAGGATAGATGACTTGTTTGATCAACTCAAGGGGGCTTCAGTCTTCTCGAAGATTGATTTGCGCTCAGGTTATCATCAGATCAGAGTCAGAGAGCAGGACATCCCAAAGACGGCTTTTAGATCGAGATATGGGCATTGGGAGTTCCTTGTTATGCCTTTTGGAGCAACCAATGCGCCGACAGTATTCATGGACCTCATGAATTGCATCTTCATGCCTTACTTGGATCAGTTTGTGATCGTGTTCTTGGATGACATTCTGGTCTACAGTAAGAGTGAGGCGGAGCATGAGCAGCATCTCCGTATAGTTCTTCAGATCCTCAGAGAGCACCAGTTATATGCCAAGTTTAGTAAATGCGAGTTCTGGCTCGATCGCATTTCGTACTTGGGTCATATCATCACTCGAGGAGGAGTAGAAGTGGATCCCCAGAAGATTGTGGCTATTGAGTCATGTCCAGTACCCAGCACCGTTGCAGAAGTTCGCAGTTTCCTTGGATTGGCTGGCTATTACCGGCGGTTTGTTTCAAATTTTGCTCGAATTTCAGCGCCATTGACCCAGTTGACCCGCAAGGATGCGCAGTTTACTTGGACAGCAGAGTGTCAGAGTTCTTTTGAGCAGTTGAAGCGAGGATTGATAACAGCTCCTATTCTCACGCTTCCAGATGGAACCGGAGGATTCTTAGTATATTGTGATGCTTCAGGCAGAGGTTTAGGATGTGTTCTGATGCAGCATGGGAAGGTGATAGCTTATGCGTCACAACAACTTCGTAATCATGAGAGGAATTACCCAACCCATGACTTGGAGCTGGCAGCAGTGGTGTTTGCACTTAAGTTATGGAGGCACTACTTGTATGGAGATAGGGTGGAGATTTTCACCGACCACAAGAGCCTGAAGTATGTTTTCACCCAGAAGGATCTTAACATGCGTCAGAGGAGGTGGCTGGAGCTTCTTGTGGATTATGATGTCAGCTTGCAGTATCATCCTGGGAAGGCCAATGTTGTTGCGGATGCATTGAGTAGGAGAGCCGAAGTTTATTTTCTAACAGCACAACCAGAGCTGTTAGCAGATCTTCAGAAGATGGGTATTGAAGTTGTTCTCCCTTCCAGTGTGGCATTAATGGCCAGTATGCAAGTTCAGTCCACTATAGTCGAGAGGATCCGGATGGCGCAGTCGGCAGATTCTAAGCTTCAGCGACTCAGAGCAGAGTGTGAAGCAGGACGAAGACCAGAGTTATGTATTCATGAGGATGGTACACTCAGGCATGGTAAGCGTCTTTGTGTACCCAGTGGAGATATCAGACAGGAGATCATGTCAGAGGCGCACAGTTCTCAGTATTCCATCTATCCTGGCAGTACGAAGATGTACCGTGATATCCGTCAGCACTTCTGGTGGAATGGCATGAAGCGGGAGATAGCTCGGTTTGTCTCTCGGTGTTTGGTTTGCCAACAAGTTAAAGCCGAACATCAGAGACCGGCTGGACTTCTTCAGCCCTTACCGATTCCAGAATGGAAGTGGGAGCATGTGACCATGGATTTTGTGACTGGACTACCTAGGTCCCCAGCTGGTAGAGATGCTATCTGGGTTATAGTTGATCGGCTCACGAAGGTGGCTCACTTTCTTCCATTCAGAGTTGGTCAGTTGACGGCTCAGTTAGCAGAGATGTACCTCAGGCAGATTGTCAGATTGCACGGAGTGCCAGTCAGTATCACCTCGGACAGAGATTCAAGATTTACGTCGCACTTTTGGCGTAGCTTGCAAGAGAGTTTGGGGACTCATCTCCAGTTCAGTTCAGCATATCACCCGCAGACAGATGGCCAGTCGGAGCGCACGATCCAGACTCTTGAAGACATGTTGCGGTCTTGCACACTTGACTTCGGTGGTTCATGGGAAGATCACTTGCACCTGGTAGAATTCTCGTACAACAATAGTTTCCAGGCCAGTATCCAAATGGCACCGTTCGAGGCACTGTATGGCAGGAAGTGCAGATCCCCGCTAGCCTGGGATGATGTTGGAGAGAGGTAGATGCTTGGTCCAGAAATGATTGCTCAGACCGTTGAAGTAGTCAGGCGAGTCAGAGATCACCTTCGAATTGCCCAAGATCGCCAGCGTCATTGGGCGGATTCTCATCGGCGTCCTCTCGAGTTTTCGGTCGGTGATCATGTATTCCTGAGGATTTCGCCTAGCCGTGGCGTCATTCGTTTCGGTGTACGGGGCAAGCTTAGTCCTAGGTATATAGGACCGTTTGACATTCTGGAGCGAGTAGGAGATGTATCCTATCGTCTCGCTCTTCCGCCGTCGCTAAGCGAGGTGCATGACGTGTTCCATGTATCCCAATTACGACGGTATATCCCAGACCCGAGCCACGTCCTGGATCATTCAGAATTGGTTGTTGGTACCAACCTTTCGTATGAGGAGAGGCCCGTGTCTATATTGGACCGGAGAGAGAAGATCCTCAAGAACAAGACTATCAAGTTAGTCCGAGTTGCTTGGGGTCATCACTCTTTGGGGGAGTCAACGTGGGAGCGTGAGGATGATATCCGATCACGATATCCCGATTTGTTTGACTCGTGAGGTATAATGTCTTTCTTATGCCTCATGCCATCAATTCCTTGCTTGCATGATTGATTGATTGCCTAGTATAATTGCCTGTGAATAGTGTAGCTTGTTCTTGTCTCTCTAGCCTCTTAATTAAATTCTGAGGACGGAATTCTTTTAAGATGGGTAGAGTTGTAATGCCTGTGGTTCGTATTACGTATTTTGGAAATACATGTACGCATTTTCTTGTATTATTCCTTGTTTAGTTTTCTTGGCTTGGTTTAAACTCTCGGTTTGGGCTGGTTTGGTTTGGCCGGCTGGTTGCTTGGTCCATCATGGACCAAGGTGAACCCCCCTACCTACCACAACCCATGATATTTATTTCCCCACCAACCTTCTCTCTCCTCCATAACTCTCATTTATTTCTTCTTCTTCTTCTTCCTTCCTCTCCACAACTCCCCAACCCTTAGGCAAGTGCAACTTGCTTCCACAAGAGAACTCATTTTATGGTTCCATTAGCTTCTTCTCATGATTCTAAGACACATTAGAACTTGTCATTTTCCGTTTTGAGGCTTTGATTCTTGTAGATCTATAATTTAGTATTTTCGGATTTTTGGTGTTTTGATCTATTAAACTTCCTTGTTTTTAAGTTTGGATGGTTCCATGTTGTAGATAATTTTATTCTACCCAATTTTGACCTTTGGAAAGTTGGATTCGGACTTGTTTTGACCAAGTTATGAGCATTTGGAGTTTTGGGTTCCATCCTTGGAGTTCTTGCAGTTCTTGCTGTTCTTGCCCTCTGGAGAAGACTGTGAACAGTAAGCCAACTTTTTAGCTTATGCCGCTGAGTCATACGCTGCTCTTTAGCGAGCGTACGCGTGCCTTCGTACGCTGCTCTTTGGTGAGCGTACGCTCACCTTGATACGCTGCCTGTTGGCAGCATATCTTGAGCGTACGCTAGCTTGAGCGTACGCATGCCTTGGTACGCTAGCTTGAGCGAGCAAGGCGTACGCTGGCTTGAGCGTACGCTAGCCTATCTTGTCACCCTGGTTCAACCCGAGAGCTTTGTGACCCCCATACGCTGCCTTTTATGCTGCCTTTTGGGAGCGTATGATACCTGAGCGTATGCCTACCTGAACGTATGGCCTTTGGCAGACTTGATCTTATATTAGCATGTCAGTTTGGTTTTATTTTCCTTATCCTAGATTTATAGCCCTGTATATTGATATTTTATTAGATATTTAACGTCCATTTTATATCCTTACGCCTTTTGGCCTGAACTTGATAATTCCCGAAATTACTTGATATGTTTAGAAATGATACCTGAGCCTGACACGATAGTGACCCGTAGTGGTGCACTCCTGACATAATGACCTGACATGACCTGATAGTGGCCCGTCGTGGCGTACTCTTGACAAGTACACTTGACCTGATAAACCTGACATGTTATATCTTGATAAGCTGTTGCGACGGCTACCTGACATGACATGACTTGACAAGAATGAACATCCTGGACACCGTGGGTGATTGTGCTTGTATAAATAAACCAGTCCTGTCTTGCATCATGTCTAGGATGGGACTCCTGAGTACCACGGTCAGGAGTACCTACTAAAATGGACTAAGGTTAACAACTAGATTAATACATTAGTCATGAAGAGATCTTCCAGCTACAGGCAATCCTGTTACCTGGGCGCGCTTGGGATCTGTAGCCTGCCATCGTGTAGGGCACATTTCCAGCACACTGTCATGTGTTGCATCCTTCAAGCTACTTAAGGGTACATACGTTTCCTGGACGGTGTACCCACCTGAATTCAACCCCTAATTTCGACCTGGGTGACCTGGATGGACTGCAGGGCTTGTGGCTGTGGAATAATCTCACTGCATCTTGTTAGTAATTAGGATTGTGATAACCCTAGTTAGTTAAAGTATCAAGCCGTAGTTCTTGCTTGGCCGTGAAATGATTGGATGGAGCCTAACAAGTCTAGTCTTGCCCTGATCTTGTTCCAGACTGTTACATGACCAGCATGCTTGTATTTATTTTCTCGATAAATGGTGAGAAACCAAGCTCCGTTCAGACGAAGGGTTACAACCCCGGTCCTTGTTTGGTTTACGGGTTGTAACCTAGCTATCTGAATAGTTCCATGGTTATCTCGTCGTATATCATCCTGACATGCTTTTCTTATTTCCAGTTTTACCAGTTATTTATATTTCCTGTCTTTTATTATATTATTTATATTCTTGTGCTGATTGCTGGTTTTAGTTCTTAAGTGAAGCTCCTTTGTGGCACTTGCTCTTTCTGGGGTCTGACCTAGCTGGTTTTGTGTGGCCAGATTTCGGAGCAGCTCCAGAGGATCTACCGACCTTCCAGCCAGATGGTGGCCACTAGACGGAACCCTGGCAACGAGTGGGTTATTTTTGGCTCTTCCGCTCTATTGTAAAAAATATTCTTTTGAGGCGTTTAGCCGACGAGCACTTGTTTAGCTCGATTGCACTTACTTACTGTCTGCCTACGGGCTGTAACATGATTAACAGATCCTAGGGTTGATCATGTATGACTAAACTCTTGCTAGTCCTAACATTTTGTAACGACTAGCTTCATGATCAGCTGAATATGTAATATTTGGGACGCCTTATTATTGTATATTTAATGATCATACATCTTGTAGCATCTATTTACTTGCTTGTGATTGAGACAATAGGCTTATTCTTGACCTTAAGAGACTGCTGGCTTGTAGATAAACCCTCATGTATCCTAGACAGCCGTGACCGTATAGCGAGATGGAATCCATTTCAATATACGTAGCTGGCTATGTCTGCCCCCGCTCTCCAGTATTCTGGTTTTGGGACGTGACAGCTATGGTAGGGGAAAGCCGAGTCATAGGATTGTCCTAATTAGGAAAACCTAGCCAAGTTGTGACATGACCATTATAAATAGTTTAATTATTCATTATTAATATTAATTGACTTGTAGGAGACCCGTTTGTGTCGATTTAGCCCGAGCTGAGCCCGAACCGGATCCAAGCCTTTGTAGGTATGTAGTGAGACCCAGGACGACCATGTAGGCATATTTTATGTGTATACAAATATTTCATAAACTACTTTAGGTATCGATGTATATTTTAACTATTTGAATATTTGTACAGAATTGGCATTTTTATTATTAAATATTGTTTTACAATATTTGTACAATTTTTTGGACCCGGATAAAGGTGAGGAGTATGGATTCACCAAACCACCATTTAATTATTTTATTATATTTTATTATTTTGAGATAATTAAATAAATAAATATATATATATATAGATATATATATATATTTCTGCTGGCCACCCGACCAGGAGAAGAAGTGGGGGGGTGGCGAGCAGGGGTGCGCCGGCCGGCCCACGCTGGCCCTTCCGCTGGCCCTTCGGCTGCTCATCCATTATATATATATATATAGATATATATATATATATATATATATATATATATATATATATATATTAAAAATATATATATATATATATATATATATATATATATATATATATATATATATATATATATGTTTTATATATATATATATATTTTTAATATATATATATATATATATATATATATATATATATATATATATATATATATATATATATATATATATATATACATATAAATATATGTATATATATACATATACATATAAAAAAACAATATTATATATATATATATATATATATATATATATATATATATATATATATATATATATATATATATATATATATATATATATATATATATATATATATATATATTTCTGCTGTATATTGCTCTAATATATAAATATTAAAAAATTACATTTGTTTATAAAATATATATATAAAAGTATATATATATATATATATATATATATATATATATATATATATATATATATATATATATATATATATATATATATATATATATATCGGGTTTATTTTGCCGTAATATATAAAAATATTTCTGGTATATATATTTCTGGTATATTTTGCCCTAATATATAAATATTAAAAAAATTACATTTCTTTCAAATATATATATATGCGCCCCATGCGCCTATTGCATCGTATGCGCCCACAACGGCCTATGCGCCCACGTGAAGAATCAGCTTCCTACACACTATGTGACTGTCCCTTGCTGACGTGGACGACGTATGAAGGATGGACCGCTTCAAATTCCACTCCGGTGAATCTGACAGTTCGGATTTCGAAGAAGATCTCAACTGTCGTATCTCTCTTACAGGCTGGCCAAACACTATGCGCCCAAGGAGAGAGCCGTGCTATGTGCCCATTGCATCACGAGAAGACAATCCATGCTTCTTTCAAAGTATTTCAAACTTGTTCAAGTATCGAAAATTTTGAAGGGGTCATGTAGAAGCAAGAAAAAAATTTCAGCAAATGAAGCCCCATGCGCCCAAGCTAGTGAAGCTTCATGCGCCCAGTCAGTGGAACTCCATGCGCCCAGCCAGTGAAGCTCCATACGCCCAGCCAGTGAAGTTTCATGCGCCCAAGACTAGCTCCTCCAAAAGGAGGGCACATAGCCTGAAACATGGCTATGCGCCCAAGCCTGACTCAGT
The DNA here is from genome assembly GCA_029216955.1 of Iris pallida. Taxonomy (NCBI): domain Eukaryota; kingdom Viridiplantae; phylum Streptophyta; class Magnoliopsida; order Asparagales; family Iridaceae; genus Iris; species Iris pallida. The sequence goes on along the minus strand of JANAVB010011200.1, from coordinate 8,036,935 downwards.
CAAAGCCATGATCAAAACATGCACCAAAGCAGGACTATGCGCCCACTTAAAAACCAGCATGTTTCCTCATGTGGGCGCATAACATCATTCCAGCTCAAGAACGACTATAAAAAGGGGGCCTTATCCCTCTTCAAAACACAAAACGGAGAGAATTTTCAAGAGCCAAATTGTTGCACTTTTTGCCAGTGAGCCGAGAGTTAGCAATTTTCTTAGATTTTCTCCCACTTTTGTAATCGGAGTGTCAAAGGATTAAAGGAGCAACTGCCGCTTGATCTCCATCGTCCCATTCCCCAGAATTCTTTTTTGTATTCGGGGATCCTCAGTACAGGATCTCTCAGGCGTACTCGATTTGTGGTGCCTTGCGCCAATAAAGAAAAGATAGTGTTTTCTTCTTCTTTTTTGTGTATGTCCACAAAGTTCTTCGTGTGCGGTCCACTGATAATAATTTAGCATGAAACCCCTCGAATACAAATAATATGTCACATCTACTTCCGAATAATATTTCAAGTTGCAACATCTCACATATGGACACTTAATTTTTGTACGGTCCATGTACTGAGGGAACGCCTTGGCAAACTGCAGGAACTATTGTACACCATGTATAAATTCATCCCGCACACCGCATATGTCATCAGGATGACGATTGTACATCCACGAACGGTTCTGCAAATAGTAATTCATATCTATTTTTAGATAATGCTGCAAAGATTGACACTCAATGTATAATTCATATATGTTTTGTAATTCCATAAAAGAAACAAGTGTGAGAACGGATGGCTCAGAACATATTTTTATAAGCAGGTAAAAAGGTTATATTCGATTTTTTCAAAAGCAGATAAAAAGGTTATATTCGATTTTTTGAAAAGTGTGAGAACGGATGGCTCAGAACACAATCCAAAATTTATTCTAGCATATATTAGTGTGAATCATCTATGTTCTGTACATATGGTGTAGTATATGTTCTTATCGAATCTAGTATCTGAAGGATGTAACAGAATCAAGATGAACCCACAAAATGTAATACTAAGACATTATCTACTACTAAAAGATGTAGTGATAGGTTGTCGTATCATTATTGGCGAGGGATGGGGATCGTAGGACAGTCAACTTTATCTACGGCTACATTGTTTCTGCCTCGCCAGTCGAATGGCTGCAGGGACTATATCCTGATCACGATGTCGTACCGTAGATTAATGTAAATTCCTTATAGCAAATGTCGTACATAGATTTCTATCTCGCCAGTCGAATGGCTACAGGGACAGTGTCTGGCTGGTACCAATCCAGTGTCTATTGAGAGATTGATGGTCATTGCGACATGTATGTATATTAAGTAGTAAATACATACTTGTTATTTAATAAATAAAAAACTACCCAAGAGGATACAAGGTATCTCTGAAGAATGCTTGATCAGTCAGTATATCAGAGGCTTAAGAAAGGCGATTATTTATGTAGTTCAGGCTTCCAACCCTGTCAATCTACCAGCAGTTATGCAGCTAGCTAAGGACTGGTAACAACATACAACAATAGTATATAGAAAGGGATTGAACTAAAGTGCCCTCTCGACTAAAACAAGATATTAGAGGACTGGGACCGATACAATGCAAGACTGATGTAATACTTAGCCAACTGCTATGTTCTAATAGCTGGTACAAAAGTGAGTATCAAAACCCCTAATTGATATATATGCAAAAAGACCGATACAAGTTGAACCAAGGACTGAACTATATTGACATCCTAATTACTGATATATTAGGAGACAAGGACTGAAACAAGTATGCAATTAGATGCCATACATCCTATACTAATGATACAAAAGAAAGTCAATTGGTAGATACGCAAGAGATAGGACTGAACATTAGTCCACAGAGACTGAATACTAATGCAAGCAATGGCTGGATACAATAAAAAGGACTGATACAAAGTCCACATGTGGTACTGATACTAAATTGGAGTAATCCTTCACATTGTTCAGTCACAAATACATAAAGAAGTATTCCCATCTCTACATACTACTTTCTGATACACAATGAAGCATGGGACTCATACTATAAAATCCAAACAAGGACTGAACCAAGGTATCATGACTCATACAATGTTTAGTGATGACTGCTACCATATATCAGTGATGACTGATACATGTTATCAGTAAAGACTGATACAAAAGTAGTATATAGGAATGAATCATGACTGATACTAATGTAATGGAGGACTGAACCTGAATCTTGATACTAATACTCTCTCGATTGATACAAGGTATGCAATCATCACTCATTACACTAGTTAACAGTGAACAATATATATACATAGGCTTAAATAACAGATACTCTAGATTACATGTAGGTATGATACACATATCAACAAGGACTGATATATTTATAAGTCTACTTGTTGATGCACTCATCAATCTATTGACTGATGCACTCATCAGTCTATTGACTGATGCACTTCCTTTCCCCTCAAATAATAACTGATACAATGGTAGATTGATTTCATATTGCAAAAATTAGTCCAAACACAAGCAATCCATGTATCCCAAAATAGTCCCCACATGACCGCAAAAAATCAATCTAAACACAAGCAATTCAAAGGGATAAATGCCTACACTGCTCATTTGACTAAACTAAAAACAAAGATACGAGGCAAAAGTCCCAAACTTATATCATTCAACTAATGTGCTATAGAGTTTAATAGCATCAAGGAGGAGGATGATCCTGTAATCCAGCTATTATTTAGAATAATATGGTATTTAGCCGAATGGGACAATACCAAACAGACAATCCCAAACATAAATCAGTCGTTGTGGAGAAGGGAGGAGGAGGGAGAGAGAGGGAGGGAGAGAGGAGGGAGAGAGGGGGCTACCTGATCACCGCCAGAGCCCTAGAGAGAGAGAGAGAGGGAGAGAGAGAGAGAGGGGGGGCTACCTGAGGAGAAGGCCGGAGGAGGGTACGAGGAGGAGGAGGCCGGAGGAGGAGAAGGTCGGAGGAGGAGGGAGAGCGAGAAAATTAGGGGGAAGAAAAAATTTCGAGGAATGATAGAAAAGAAAACCATCATGCCCTATATGAAACATTTAGCGACGTCCGCATGGGACATCGCTAAACGTCGCTGATTATTAATATACGACGACGTACTATAACAGTCGTCGCTACGTGTCACTATATTTAAATAATTAGCAACGTGTAGCGACGATATTGCGATGCAGATTCCCATTTAATAAATAAATGTCGCTATTCGTCGCTATTAGTCGCCACTAGCGACGAATAGCGACGTCACATTGCCACGTCGCTTAATTCCCAAAAATTAGCGACGTCCTTTCATGGAATCGCTAAATTCGTCGCAAATTTTCCATATTTTAGTAGTGTTAAATTACTTGACTTCGATCTTTGATCGATAGTTATGGACGGTTACAAGAAACCGACCAAAATTGTGATTGATGGTAATCTTATAGAAAAGCCACATGATAGATACATTGACCAAGAAAAGAAGCAGTAGTCTTGATGCACAAGCCATCAATGCTTTGTTCTATTCCATAGACAAGACTAAATTCAATAGAGTATCTACCTATGTCACTTCGTATGAGATCTGGAAACTTCTTGAGGTAACTCATGAAGGAACTTTACAAGCGAAGGAATCCAAGATCAGTGGACTAGAATAAGAGTACGAGGCTTTCAAGATGAAACCAGATGAATCAATCATACATGTTCACACATTTTCTTTAGATAACTAATCCCCTATCTTCTCTTAGTAAAGATTACAGTAACCATGAAAAGGTCAGAAAGGTGCTCACGGGACTGACCAAGAATTGGAACCCGATGACTATTACAATACTTGAAGGAAACTATCTCACCATAATGTCATTAGAGATGCCGATGGGTAAACTCATGACTCAAGAGCTTGAATTACAAGAATTTGAAGGGGTAATCCCAAAAGAAAAATCTATCACCTTAAAGTTCAAGCAAAAAGGTTCTCCTGTGAAGAGACTGACGATGAAGATTCAGATGTTGATGAACAAGCCCTACTGGTCAAAAAATTTAAGGAATTCTTGAGGTTCGAGAGATAAAACCGAATGAAGAAAGACATCCAATAAAGCAATAAGGAAGAAACTATATGCTACGGATGCAAAAAGATCCGACATATAAAGAAGGACTGCCCTATAGCCATGAAAGCAGTCGGTACGACCGATCAAGCAGAAAGTCAACAACTGGTTTAAAGTATGTAAATACCAACATCTGTCATGAAAGAAAGGCCAGTGAATCAGAAAAGGAAAAAGACACAACAATTTAGCAAATGTCTGCTTAGTGGCATTTGATCAGGCATTAGACAATCCTCTATATTATAATTTTACTTTCGATGAAATTTTGGATGCTTTTAGCGACCTACATTATGAACACAAAAATGTGTTTGATAAGTTCAAGCAATCTCGAAAACAAATAAAAGCATACATAGCCGAAGTGGCTAGATTGTCTTGTCTATTGCAACAAAAAAAGGAGACATCTACCACAGGTAACACGAAAGAATTGGCTAATATAAAACTAAGTCTTCATAAGGCTCAAATCACAGCTGATCAGAAAGACGACTATACAAAAGTACTTGCTCTTTATAACTATGAGAAGAGATTATGAATCGACACTGAACAAAAGTTTAAAGGCATGACTGAGAAACATATGGAGCTTATTCAATCTCTAAAAAGTTAAAGATAAAGTTAGGCAAACATGTTTTCCCTGTTACACTGCCTAAGATCTGTCCTACTACACAACATATACCAAATAGAACACTATCAAAGAATGCACACAAGCAACATATTCCACATAATCATGCTTTCACTTACAAGTATCCATGCAAGACACAAAAGACTCACGTCTGCACTGAAACAAAGGATACTCACTCTAGAATTATTTGTACATACTGTGGTTAACATGGGCACATATTATAATACTGTAGAATTAGAATGTTGGTAGACATGAATAAATACACATGGATACCCAAAACTAACAATGTTGGCCATCAAAGAAATGGGTACCAATGGTCACATCTATTCGTCTTATAGGTGAGCCAACCCTCTCATTCTAGAAGTAAATGGATTTTCGATAGCAGACGTTCGTGGTACATGACAAGTGATGCAACTCTATTCGATGAAAAGAGGATATGTCTCATTCAGTAATATCTGAGTGGTAATATTATAGGTAATGGTACTTATTGTTCGTATTTCTCCTTATCTAGTAATAAAAGATGTTTGTCTTCTAACTGAGTTAAAATATAACCTTCTAAGCTGTCACGACCCGTAACCAGTAAAAGGGCACGAGACCAAGGGTATGTCCAGCCTACACCATAGTGTCGGCGGTAGAATGATGTCCTAGGTCTCAACAACATCTAACCACAATATAATATACCTGCCCAGAATAGATATACACTCCAAACAGAGGACAATCACAGAGGGATACAACTCAATCACAAAGTAACTAAAGAGAAATGACAACACGATATGGAATATAAAGATATCAGGTGCAATACAACCAAAATAGAAATAAGTTTAAGGGTTAACATTACATCCCAAAGTAAAAGTAATATTTACATAAAACTCACAAAAATAACTAAAAACAAAACAAGACAACATCCTAGCAATCTATTCCAAGCACTATTGGTCTTTTCTCTAGGCCAGCTGGATCATCCAAGTTCTCTATAAAATTTTGTCAACGTATCCAGTCAGGATTTAAGCGAATGCATAACTCTGAAAGCAGTTCCAATGCATGGTAGGAAATATAGAACTAGCAATAGAATATAATATATGACGTGATGTAAAAGAAGTACAGGAATATAGGAGATATAGATAAATAAAGTGGGTACATAAAATAGAATAAAGAATCTATGAACTGTAATGAATATAAGTGTTTCAGAGCATAAGATGGTTATGTGATTGGTTTAGGTTGTACATGAGTAATCTACGGTAACTTGATTATATGTGGGGGTATAATCGACACATACATGAGTACAAAAGAGGGATTTAATCACATAACCACTTCTACTCCCCCTATCCAATCAATACACAAGGATCCGATCAAGTTACGTTACGTCCATGATTATTAGTTATACATGAAGTACATGTGAGCACATGAGATTACATGAGAGCACATGAGAGTACATGAGAGCACATGTGAGAACATGAGAGCACATGAGAGTACATGAATAATACGAATACAAGGAGTACTCGATTTTCATGGTAAAGTACATAGAAAAGTACATGAACATGAAATATCCGATGCACCCGTTAAGGGGATAACTTCTCATGACGAGATCCATATAGTACTGGTCCGTGTTAACAATGTGTCTGCATCAAGTAAAGAAGTCTAGAACTGACAATATAGATACTATCATGAATGAAAACTAACAGAGAATGTACTCGCTTGATATCCAGAGCAACTAGTGTATATCGGTGTCCGAACTGGAGTCACAAGGACCTATGATATGAATTATAAGTTACTGCGTATTCTATATTAGAAAAATGATTAAAATAATGATATCTACATGCTGCTAGACCATCTCTAGGTCAAAAGTCAACTATTGGCCAACTTGGTCCCAATTGATCAGGCATTGGCCAATTTGCCTAATCTAGGATTTTTAGGCTAAGTAGACTTCTAGCTAGGCCAATATAGCATTACAGCCACAAACCAATATAGGTAAAACTATCTAGAACTCACACCCTACATCTAAACTCCATACTTCATATCCCTATAGGTAGAAGTATATACCGATATGTTGTGCCACATCTCTAATTATCTTTATAGAGGACACCATCAAACTTACTAACTACTACTACTAATATTTTTATTTTTTATTTTTATATATATATATATATGTGTGTGTGTGTGTGTGTGTGTGTGTGTGTGTGTGTGTGTGTACGACTATAGATATATGCATGAGCTAAACTAAACAAGGATAGGACAAAAATTGAATAAAAAGTAAAGGCCCAGGACTGATCAAAAGACTTCAAGAATTTACTCATAATGCAGGGCAATATCCTCACCTGGACAAACCCAGTTTAGCCTGTACAAGAAGGATTTGGGCATGACTAAACTCAGATGGCTAGAGCCCATGGGTCAGATATCAAATGGACCCATCTAAAAAATGCTTATGACTGAAAGAGCATCCAGAAATGAGTAGATGGGTTATGAACCAACAAGCAATATAGGGAGATTCCTTTAATATCAACCACAGACGCAAAAAGGAACCTGTGAATGCAGGGCACCAGTTTAGTTTAACACTGAACCAGAGTGTGCTGGCTCTGAGCATGGCCAAGTGACTGCTCCTTTGGCATTCATGTGGTCTAAAACACACTCATAGTGCAAAGGCTCAAGATACAAGGGTTGAAACACTGAGAAAGAAAGACTGGGCAAAAGAATGCAAGACATCAAATGAGTAATTAAACATGTGACTGAACCAAATGGCTCGACTGAACACAATGGTGAGAAGAATTCGATTAAACATGATATAAATGGAAATAAACTTAAATGAATTCACCTCAAGGACTGAACAAGGATGCAAGCATAACATACCTGACACTCAACTAATCTCATACCATATATATATATATATAACATACATGCCAAATGGAAATATCAAATCCCTCCCCACACTACTCTTCCATGCTACTAATATGATTTTAACATATCAGTAATCTGATATGATCCATTCATTAATACCAACTGTTACAAACATGAAATTCCTATACATACTCGAGCTTATCACTCAAAATACTAATACATCATCCAGATAAGGTATATATATATACATATAGAAGATGTGACAGAACCTACAGTTCATATGTCAATCTAGACTCATGTAAAGTAGAGCATTTGATATGCAATGAATCTCTAAGCTAGGGATAGATCAATATGACATGGAGATACTTAGCATATAGATAGGACATATATAAAGAAGAGGTGACTGGTACATTCAGTATCAGGAATGTGAAGTACATGAATCATAATAAGGGTGACAATGAAGTATACAAGGACTGATACTCTAAGAGTATCAGTCAAATAGACAAGTAGATTAGGATACATGTAAAGGGACAGATGAGTTAACTAAACCAGGATACAGTACATGAAATACAATGCCACTAAAGTGCAGGGAATGAACTGATCACCAATCATCCAACCAATACACTGATCTATGGAGGAATGCATGAATATATGGGCAAGGTTTAAGTGGACTGCAATAATGTACTGAATAGGTCTGATAGTTCATGGTCTGAACTGAGATTCCAAATAGGGTTATCACATTAGAATGAAAATATGGGTAGGGACTGACATCACATACTGGAATGAGTAAATTAGTTGAACCTTAAAGCATGTCTAAACCATTAGAACAAATATGTTATATAAGACATATACTCTATAGCTGGCATTCAAGAGGAAAAATAAGAACTAAACTATGTAGGAATGAGGATCGGGCAATGGAGTATGCAAGACAAGTGTTAAAAGAGAGTTTTGTGCTCAGTTCTAGATCAATTGAATAGGGCTTATATATCATCTGACTGAATCATGATAAGAAATAGAACTGAATGGGGTGATCAGAACAGTAGACATGACATTATGTTTTCCATAAAGAAATTCTCTTTATTTGTTGTGTATCTGGGAAAATTACAACTGTAGGAATCCGATCTAGAAGACGATCGCTTTATCCCTTGGACTATGCGAAGAAGAAAAGCTCTCAAAATTTTGACAGTAGATATCAATGTATCTGTACAATGAATAAAAAAAAGAACTCTATTTATAGAGTCAAAACAGTAACTGAAAAGATAACTACCTCACCACTAGTGCATTTGAAAAGTCACGCAGACTCTAAATACACGCAGGGTTAGTGAGTAGTTACTGGACGTGGCCCATAACTGTTGGACACATGGCATTAGTGCATGAGTCGTGTGCAAGTTACTGGGCACGCGAGAGAGAGATCGGTGGCATGGCTGCCACGTACTCCAGTTGAAATGAAATCCACGCTGTCTTACTGAAGGCAAAAAATCCACACAGTTTCGTTGACGCAGACTCGTTGAAGGCGAAATCCATGCAAGCTTTGAAGAAGAATACTTCAGAATTCACGCAGGCTTTGAGAAGAATAACTCAAAATTCCACGGAAACTTGAGGAAGGAGAAGGTTCAGAATCCACGCAAACCGCCAGCTGTCTTGATTTGGCACGCTTCGTCTGACACAAAATCTTTGACATTGATTATATTATCAGCCGCATTAAATGAAGATAAGACCCAAAGTCACGCCAACTTGGTGAAGAGTGAGTCTTGCTAAGGAAGATTTCGAAAATCACGCAAAAGACGGCGATGATCTCTCGAATTCTGTGCATACGTGGGCATACGAGGAGACGTTTCTCGACTGTTGTGTTGTCAGTCATTATGATTCTGACGTATGGCTGAACTGTCTCTGCGTGACTTCTAAAGGAGATGGCCAGGCAGAACTTAGCGTATCTTTTGTGCTGCTTCTTGGATCACTCTGTGTGACCTGTTCTGATCAACTCAGCGTGACTTTCATTTTTGAGGCCTACAAAACCCCCTTCAAAGTTTTCGAAAAATGATAAAATATTTTCGAAATACTTTGAAATAGAGATGATGAAATGAGTTAAAGTCACGCTGAGATGGCTCCAAAGAGATATTTATCCCTAAATGATTGGACTGTTGGGATTCTGTGCAGTTAGGATCCCGTATCAAGCTCCTAAATCGAGACGAATCATGATGGGCCGTTTAGAATGAACCTATAAATAAGCCATAGATTACCTCTTTCCTTCTTTACTTGCTTTTGGAAGTGAGAACCCTCAGAAGAGAACTCCATCTTCGCCGACGAATTCTTCTTCCCCGACTTCCTTTTCTCCTTTCTCAGTCGAAATGGCTCCCAAGAAAGCTGATGCTCAGGCCAAGGGGAAAGCCCCTGCAACTTCTTCGCGTGCCACTACTGACAAACTTTCTCGACAGGAAGTTCCGTAAGCTCCTATGTATCGTAAGTGATGGAAGAACATGATCTGTTGAAGATGAGTTTGATGAAGATGAACTCCACATAGAACTTTTTAGGGTCTTTAAAATAATAAACTTCAGAAATATATCCCCCTTCTTAGGGCAAAGGATATTAATAAAGTATGCCTCCCTCTTTAGGGTCGGCCATACTTCACATCTTCGTGTTTACGAAGCTCTGTGTTCCACGCAAAGGAGCATGACTCTCATGATTCTGCGTGACTTTTTACGTTGGCAGAAATGTCCATGTTGAAATAGTTACGCAACTTTCAAGATGACGCTGCGTGATTTTTTATATGTTGACAGAGATATCAATGTTGAATTATTCACGCAGACTTCTGAGAGTCATCTTCTGGATAGATTTAGTCTTCATCCTAATCTGTCTGGACTTTGCGTGAATAACTCACTCAGTATGTTATGGTAGTATATCCATATAGAGTCTATATCTGACTTTGTCTTCTACCATTTCTTGTAGTGAACATCCGAAGCGAAGAAGCAGATTTTGAAGGGTGCTTGAGTATCTCATTTAAGCATGATTTATCTCATGTAACATTCCCTCAATTTGATCTTCCTGAAGCAAGACTATCATTGTTGGCCAACCAAGACCACACAACCTTACTCTGCTTGATGAATGGACAACCTTTTCAGAGTCTGGATCTGGTATCCCACAAGAAACCAGTATTCTTATTCGGAGATGCTATAGCACAAAAATCTCAGCCGAAGGGCATCAGGGAAAAGGTGTGTTTCTGCTTTGAGGGGGATGCGAAACAACCTATGTACTGGCCAAAGGTTTCCCGAGGTTTATCAATCATAAGACTTATGCATGCCAGCTATCCGAGAAAGATGTCCTGGTATTTGACAGAATATCAGCAGGCGAAGGCAAGCCGTATTATTTACAGGAAGGAGGGATTTTTCAGTGCCCCGGAGGATCATGTATCAGTATTTCGGGGTTTGAAGCCTGGATGCATACCACCTGAAGACTCAGCCATATTGATGCCATTCAGGATGCCCATTTTCATAAATGAATTTATGTCTAACAAGAATGCATTCTATCCCACTGACTCGACATCGAGGATGAACGGCCTGATGAATCAAGAGAATGTGAGATGGAAGACTTTGGTCAACTGGGCTTTGGAGAATTTCGCGACTGAGCTGAAGAAGATAAATCTTTATGATGCCGTCGTCAATTCATCCTATGGTTTCAAGCCTAACCCCTTCCTATTCTTAGCTTTGGTTGAGAGATATAATCACAGGACAGGGACCTTTATGACTCCGAAAGGAGAGATGGGCTTCGCCCTTCATGAGATGGAATACATCTCACACCTGCCTTCAGGCTCGCTGTCGTATGAGGAATATGTTCCTACAACAGAGGAACTGAACTTTCTGTCAGAGAAGAACCCAGAGATGGTCCATCTATTTGAAGAGATGATGTGCCATTTTGGCACATGCACTCGATATTACAAGGGTTCTAAGGATGAAGCTGGCAACCACATTCAGAAGTGGATGTCCTACCTTTTCATGAACCGTGAGAAGGATAAAAAGAAAATAAATAAGAAGAGGTGGTATCGGATCAGCAACTTCAAACCTCTTTCTGAAAGTGAAATCACTCATTTGCTGGAGAAATATGATTGCAAAGATTTTACGATTATTGAAGACTGGTACGAGTTCAAAGCCGAAACCACTTTCAGCTCTTATGTTAGACAGAGCGGAAAGAGCCTGTCAAGGAACGGTCATCTGGCTGGATTCCTATCCCTGTGGTTAAGAAGATTCATCATTCCTGGCTCCAGCTCTTTGGACAGGATACACAGAGGTGTTATCTTTGCAGCAGTGCGCCTCGTGTATGGTTACAAGCTGGATTTATTATCGGCGATGACCTGTAGGCTAAATGCAGGTCTCCGGAATTTTGTCACAAATATGTTGTCTGCTCAGAGGATGATGACTGAAGAATTCCCAAGAATAGAGATGCCCTTCACGTATCTTTATGGTTGGCTTCTCCTTCATCATGATGGTCTGATACCTCCAGGGGCAGGAGAAAGTATCAGTCTTTTTCTGGAGAGGTACTCTGGAGAGACGTTCTGGAAGGTTCACACCCTCCCAGAATGTAGAAATGTTTTGAATAGGGCGTCACATTGGTTGATCCAATGTGTCCCTCCACCATCGGGCTATGAGAGTATGCCCTTAAATATGATGGACGGAGATATGGGAAACCGACTAGATGATGTAGCCTTCCAATGGTTACAGAGGATCCGGCCTTCTTATCTAGTATATCGTCACGAAGAAATGGCATATCTGGAACCATATTTACCAAGCAGATTTGCCAGACAATTTGGGTATGACCAACTCCATGTTGGGAACGCCACTACTTGTTTATCTGCTCGCGAAGGACTCATTGATGGAGCTCGAGCTTGGAGATATTTTGCAGCTAGAGATACAAAAGTCGTATTCTCTATGCCTAATCCTTTATCTAGCTCGGGGCCAAAGATGCTTTATACGTATGCACGTTTCTATGTATCGTCGAGCACTTTCAGACCGAGTTTCAATCTGAAGACCTTTGTTGCAGAGGATGATCCAGCTCCATCGAAGAGGTCAAAGAAGAAAATTTTTATTCAGCACTTTCCTTCAGAACCCGAAGATGAGACAACAGAAGTTGAGTCTCCCTATGAATTATTCCAGGAAGGAAATTTTTCTGATGAGGTCCTTCCTCTTATATTTATATCTCTTTCTAAGAGGAAGAGAAGTGACGAATCTGAGACTATCTCTAAGAGGAGTATTAAATCTCCAACATCTAGAAAAAAGAAGAAAGGAGTCTCAGTGACTGCTACATCATCTTTAGGCGGTATCTCGGTTGATGAGGACGATGCCGCTGATAAAGACGAAGAGACTGATGAAGACGACGCTCCTTTGATAAGGAGGTCAAGAGGCAGATATGTCAAGAAGTCTGCCGGCAAAGTTAAGGGCAACAAACTCTTAGAAACGATCATGAGTGGAGGAGTTTTGCCAGAAATCAGTGAAGCAGCTTCTACTGAGAAGACCGAATCTGATGATATTCACCTTGCAACAGCTTCAACTGAACAGACTGAAGTAGAGTCTGTTCAAGTTCAGGAAATAACTGCTCCGACCACAAGTGGAGTAGCTATTGAACCCTCGGAGACGAGGGTAATCCCATTTGAGCATGGGACAGAAGGTGTCATTCAAGCACTGGATGACCAGATTGATTACTCTGAAGAAGCAACAGCTCCGGAAGAAACTACCAAACAATCAGATATTCCTGAAATTCAAGGTGAAGAAAACATTTCTTTCGCCAGAGGCGACGAAGACGTGCCGGCGTCTGAGCTATCAGCTGCTGATGATTTGTTAAAGAATGTTTGTCAAGATATCATTCTTCGAACCGATATTCCAGAGACAACTGAACCGGCAGCCAATACTGAGCTTGCTATCGTCATTGTTCCAGAGACTCATGAAGATGTAAATATCATTGATTCTGAATCAGAAGCTCATCCTGAAGACGAAGAAGAAGAAGAAGCTGAAGGAGGAGAAGACTGGCATGCTGGCACCTCTACTCCTTACGATGAAGACAAAGTCAAGGGAAACAAAATAGAACTTAGCCCTGAACCTGCTCAATCACCGAACAACGCTTTAGCACCCAGTAATTCTGGAGCTGGAAGCAGCCATATAAAGCTGGTATCGGATACAATCATAGACCGGTTACGAGAGGAAGCAAAGCTCCCTCCTCATACCGAGTATGAACCTCAGCCAGGTAGAACTTTATTTCAAATTTTGTTTCCGCTGCTTCTTTCTTTCTTTAAATGCTGATTGCATTTCTCTTTAACTGTAGGAACTGCTGCAGCAATGAGTTCGACTCATGCTCCGCTTATCCAGGCTGATGCTGATGAAGGGAATTCATACTTAACTTCTCCGATGGCACATACTTCTATTCCGAGGATAGAGAATATTCAAGCTTCTTCTTCCATGATAACAGCGACTCCTAGATTTGAGACTGGATTAACAAGAACTCTAGGAATGTATTCAGATATCATTTACTCATATCTAGATACATTTTCCAAACGTTTCTTGAAGGATGAAGCTATGCCATTTTCTGATCTTCGAACTATGGTTAAGTTCCCTCTCATGGCGCTGCATCATGCTGGTTGTGAATCTCAGTGCATTTTCTTCAAACATCTCCTGGATGAATTAGAAGTAACTATCCGAAAGTACTGGGAGACTAAGAAGGAAGATCTTCAATCTTTAACTGCAACTGAAATTAGTCAACTAGAGCATGAAGCACAATCCCAACAAGCAGCTCTTGAAGCATTCCTTGCCTCTTCTACTGAGAAATTAGTAGAAAAGGGTGAAGAAATATTAGCTATTCGTCAAAGAGTAGAGCTTCTGGAGAAGGATAAAGCGTCCAAGGCTAAGAACTGAAAAAATTAAAAGAGGAACTAGCTCGTCTTCAAGAGCGCATTACTGTCATGGAAGCAGATCAAGCTGAGGTTGCTACTACTTATATCTCTGAAGTTGAACACTATGAGACTCTTCGGAAGGAACGAGAACGGATACAGGCGGAACAGATTGAAGAAGTCAGCCGTCGCCAGTCTACCATCATTACTTTTGATGAACAGAATGTTTCAATTGTAGCAGCAGAACGAGTTAGAAAAACTCATGAAGAGAAACTGACTGCTGTTCTAGATCGTATTAGGGAGCTGATAACTCCAAATGAGTGAACTTCTTTTATTTTCACTTTCACTTGTATCTCATGTTTTGATTCTGAAATGAGAGTAAATGAAAATCCTTGATCTGACTTTTGGTTTTGCTGTTTTGAAAATGATAGATTCATAGAAAATATGTTCAGAGGTAAATAATACATGACATATTTCAGTAGAATAGAATATACAAACGATAATTCTATCAAATGATATTAAACTAGAAATGATCTTAGTTTAATACTGATTGGAAAAAATAGAATTCAGACATAAAAATATCTTTAAATTCAATTTTTCATGATCTTTAGACTCGGAAATCAAAAGACTAAATGAATGAACGGATTAACCGTCAGATTATAATGAACGAACGAACCGTCGGATAGATGAACGGATGAGCCGTCAAGTATTGATGAACGGTCAAACCGTCAGATGAACGGATGAACCGTCAAATATGAATCATTTTTTTCAAAACAGTCAATAGAAACCATATTGGAAGACAGAAGGTTGCAATAAAGTCACCGATACTCGTATCGGAATCCCAAGAAGTGGTACTAGAAGAATCAGATCTCTTATCTTCGTCAGACTCAAGATCTTCATGGATAATGTTGATGAAAGGAGTAGGAGCAGTATAACCCAATCCGCATTTCGTCCTTCCATATTTCAAAGGAGGAATCCGGACAGGCATTTTTCTTCCTTTTCCATTATTAAGGCCAGTCCTGAAGTCATAGCCCATATTTTTGATGATGTCTCTAGATTGCTGACTATAACGACGTAGTTGTAATCTTCCAGTATCATCATTTTTGTCATCTTGAGGCCCTTTGTAGAAGAATATTGGAATGTCTCCTGGCTTTCTGCTAGGAACTAGAAAGTATGAAGATTGTACAGGTTCTAGAGATACATCTGTATGAACAGTCTGTACAACTCCTATGGTTATTGTGTTCAAGTCATCTAACAGATGTAAATAACTATGAACATAATTACACACATCAACGTACTGCAAAGGTGGAGACTTTTCATTAAATATAAAAGCAGCAATATTTACATTGGGAGAAGGCTGAGCCTTAGAGATTTTAGCCAAGTCAATGACTAAAGGAGGAGAAAAAGAAGAAGCTTTGTTTCGATTAAGATCGATAACAAATGGCTCAGAAGAGGTGAGCTCCCTTGAAGTTTGAGTAGGAAGAGTAGTCCGCCCTCCAACTGGAATTAGCAGAGTATCTTGTGAAGGTACAGGAACTGTAGTACGCCCACTGACAGGAATGATCAGTGTATTCTGAGTAGATGACTGAGGTAACGGAGAGATCCGTCCACTCACTGGAATGATAAAAGAATCTTCTCCAGAGGGTTTAGGAGATTGTTGCTGAGTAGTTCGACATTTAACAGGGATTATTAAAGTCTCACTTTGTGCATCTTCTTTCTCCATAGCTTGTATGATCCTTGTATATTCTTTTTTATACATTCGGGAATTATTAAAATAAGCTTCAACCCCATGGAAGGGATTTATATCAGCAACTTCTTTTTGTACTCTTCCATTGCTATCAATGTACTTAAAACATTGATGAAGAGTAGAGGGCACCACATTATTTTCATAAAGAAAAGGGCCTCCCCAGAAGAAGATTATAGGATCCCACGATCTCGATCACATAGAAAGTGACTTTAGATCTGAAATCACCTATCTGAAGCTTCAGATGAATCTTTTCCAAAGGCTCACTTCGGTTTTGATTGAATCCCAAGATAGTAGTAACCGTCTTGGAGAGTTTGTGAAGAGGGATTTTTAGTTCATCCAACAAACTCTTTGGCATTACGCTTATAGCAGACCCTGGGTCAATGAGAATACGATCTATCTTCATCGTATCAATATAACCAGTGTAGTAGAGAGGTCGATCATGTCGATTATCCTCCAGTAACATGTCGTCTTGTGTAAAGGTGATATTTGGGATAATCTCCAGTACACTGTTGCAATGTAAGCAAGTGGCAGGTTCCGCATCCGGCTTCTTCAATTGTGCAAGACAAGAGTCAGCTTGTAGAAGTGCTTCACTTAACGTCTCCCGAGTCTCTTTGGAAAGACGTAGAAGTTCAAAAAGGGACATTCTAGCGGGAGTATTAGCAAGCTGAGCCAAAATGTCGAAGTTGTAAGGCTTCTGAAGTCCAAGAGGAGAAGACTTCTTGATTGGCTTATCAAACCGAGCCTGTTGTTTGCCTTTCTCCAGAGCCGTAGGCTTGGGAGGAACAGGTTCAGTAGATGGTTCTTCCTCGGGAGGAACATTAGGAGCATCTTTAGCATCTGAAGGGATATCAGTAGGATCTTCAGGATTTTTAGAATAATCCTTTAGGTAAGGTTTCCCCGTTCGAGTAGCACTAACAAGTGCTTCTTCTTTGTCTTTTGGCTCTGTGTCAGAGGTAGACCCAAGAGAAGTCATATGACATGACTTGATCTTTCCAGCCTTCTTGGATTTTTGAGAAGAAATCTTTTGAGGAGAAGGCGATTCAAAATCTGCCACTAGATAAGGATGGATCCACATGATTTCTCCTGTTTCCAAAGTGATTGGCACTAATCCTTCAGACTGTGGAGGAGGAAGATTCACTATGTCAAGAGTTGCCTTGGGAATAGGAATAATCCCACTTTCAAGGAGTTGAGGAGGGAAATTTCCAAATTGCATAGAGACGACGTTGGAGGTGACGGTCTTCTCTTTTGGAGTAAGAGAGATAGCTCCAGATTTAATCATTTCTTGGATCTTTCCTTTCAATACATAACATGTACGAATTGTATGACCCAGCATTCTGTGATATGGACAGTATTTAGGATGATCTGTCTTACCAGCTTCATCAGGTTTCTTGATCTCTGGTAATTGTATTTTATTACCTTTCAGCAGACATTCAAAGATACCAAGGACATCGTCGTCATCAAAAGAATATTCTTCTCTGGGGCGAGGTGTTCTTGATTGTTGAGTTGTAGAGGCAGGAGTTTGAACATTCGATGCATCTTTGCTGTGAAGATTAACTTCTAGAGCTTCTTTTCCTTTGCGAGCATTATTTTTATTGTTAGCCCCTTGTCCTGTTTCTTTAGGAGTCATCTGCACTCCTAAACCTTTGAAGGTTTCAGCACTGATTTCTGCAGCTTTAGCACTGACTATGAAGGAAGGCCAATCTTGAAATTGAGTGGACCCTGTCCACATACTGATGATTGGCAACAAGTTTGATTTGCACGTGTCAATGGTGACAGCATCAGAAGTTCCAAGAGGCATCTTCAGAGCTTCTCTTCGAAACCGTTCAATGTATTCCTCTGTAGATTCATTATTTTTCTGCTTGATTCTAATAAGAGCAGACATAGTCATGTCATTAAGCCCTTCATAGAACCTTTCAAGAAACATCTGTTTGAAACCAGCAAATGAGGTAATACTCCCATCTGGGAGACTTCTATACCATTCATAAGCCGTTCCCTTGAGACATCCAATAAATACCCGAGTAAGGAGGGCATCACTTGGTTGTAGTTGATCAGTCATCACTTCAAAGTGATTGATAAACTGACTTGGAGAAGTGGTTCCATCATAGAATGAGATAGTAGGAGGCTTGTATTTAGGAGGATATGATACTTGCTTCCATTTTATCGGATAAGGCTGCTTGATGCCTAACCTTTGTAAACCATCCTTCTGTTTGAATGCCTCGAATTGAGTTTTGAGATTTTTTAATTCTTCAGAGACAACTCCCGAAGATTGTGGAGTTGTGGCTTGTAGAGAATAGTTAGGAGGAGGAACAGCATTGTAAGCACTACCCCCAGCTCCAGAGAGACTAGGATTTGGTTGAGCAGGTCCAGGAGTAT
The DNA here is from genome assembly GCA_029216955.1 of Iris pallida. Taxonomy (NCBI): domain Eukaryota; kingdom Viridiplantae; phylum Streptophyta; class Magnoliopsida; order Asparagales; family Iridaceae; genus Iris; species Iris pallida. The sequence continues at coordinate 8,018,412 of JANAVB010011200.1, read as the reverse complement.
TGGATTGTACTGCTGGAGAAACTTGTATTGGACTTGTATCAGTATCAACTGGTATGGCATCTGATACAGTCTGTCGATTTTGCAACTGAGCTGTCATGAGTTCATACATTGACTTCATTGTGTCAGTCATAGACTTCATTTGCTGTTCCAAAGAAGCAATTCTTTGATCTTGAGGAGTCAGGGAAGAAGAGGGTTCATCAGTATTCCCATCAACCATGTAAGTCATGACTGTATGAGGGATTATTGATGAACTAGTAGATGTTGTATGCTCTGAATCATTGCTTTGTGTATCAAAGTCAACTATAGGAGAATTACCCCCAGTAGGAAGAGGTGGGAAGTTAGATTCTCCAAGAAATTCATAGTCAATTTCAGGGATCAAATTTCTTTGACTAGAAGCCAGGACTCTTGCTCTGGTGTTTTTATATACTCCATCTGGACTATCAACTCTACCCCCGGTGTCCCGAGAAGTCATGTTGACAGAGGCAAACAAAGGCTCCTCTTCATCAGGCATAGGTTCATACTGAATCCTATTAAAGACAGACTGTCGTTTATTTTGACATCTGCATTGCATTGTGACTCTTGGCTGGAAGTCACATTCAGCATGATCACCATGGTCTTGAACTGTTGATTCACATCTGCACTGAATTATGACTCTTGGATAGAAGTCACATTCAGCATGTTCCTTTGATATAGAATTACTCCTTCTCTTCTGTTGAAGATATTCCCGTAAATCTGTTTGTAAAGATTGAGGAATATACTTCTTGTTCTTGGGTCTTGATGGCTCTTGATTATACAAAGAGTGATTAATGTGAGCCACATAATTTCTTGCATACTCTGCATCTGGATCTTTTATCTTCATATCCAATTGGTATGGTTTCTTAACACCAGAAGTGCTGAGTTTTGTTCTTAAATCAGTGGAAGGTAACATATTAATTTTGGAAACATGGAGTTTTCCTTCCAATGATCTGGATATTTGCAGAGAAGGAAGAGTTAAACCACTCCCTTGATTAGGAGTTGGTAACAGACCCTCTTTAATGGACAGATTCTGTGCCCAATTTGAAGAAATCAAAGAAGAAGACATTAAGGAATGTTTCTTCTTAGACTCATTCAGATGTTGAGACATAGAATGTCCAGAAGGAAGAGTAGTCAAAAGACCATCTCCTTTCCTTTGACTAACAAAAGTATCAGTCAAAGCCGTTCCTGGAGTAAAAACTACAGGAGCAGAAGAAACAACTAAAGAGTTGTTCCTTTTCGAAGGGACTTTGTGTGGAAAACCACCCCCAGTTCTAGTAGAACTCGGTGAAGAAGAAGAGATAACTAAGGAGTTATTCTTCTCTGATGAAATACACGCTGAAACAGACTTGGTTAAAGAACCAGAGCTGTTAGCGTGACTTTTGATTTTAGAATTACACGCTGGAACAGATTTGGCTAAGGAGCCAATACTGTCAGCGTGACTTTTGAATGTGGGATTGTACACTGGAATAGATTTGGCTAAGGAGCCAGTACTATCAGCATGACTTTTAGAGTTGAATTTGCACACTGGAACAGATTTGGCTAAAGAGCCAGTACTGTCAGCGTGACTTTTAGAATTGAATTTGCACACTGGAACAGATTCGGCTAAAGAGCCAGTACTGTCAGCGTGACTTTTAGAATTGAATTTGCACACTGGAACAGATTAGGCTAAGGAGCCAGTACTATCAACGTGACTTTTAGTTACTGTCATCTTCGAGCGCACAAGAGTGTGCGTGCTTGCAGTGGAGTTCTTGCCAGTGTTAGGAGTAGACACTGTGGCAGAGACTTCACCATTGACTGCCAACTGATTCTTAGGGACATAGACAGAGTGTCCCTTTGACTTGGCAGTGATAATGGAGGTTGGAATGGGCTTGCCACCCTTAGCCCGCTGCATTTCTTCATAGACGAGTTGATCGAATTTGATCGTCATCACCTTCTTCGTCGAGCCGATAAACGAAGTATCGCATTGAGTTGTTACCATCTCAGAAGAGGAGATGGTTTTCCCCAGCAGAGTCGCCAATTTGTTTTCCATAAAGAAATTCTCTTTATTTGTTGTGTATCTTGGAAAATTACAACTGTAGGAATCCGATCTAGAAGACGATCGCTTTATCCCTTGGACTATGCGAAGAAGAAAAGCTCTCAAAATTTTGACAGTAGATATCAATGTATCTGTACAATGAATAAAAAAAAGAACTCTATTTATAGAGTCAAAACAGTAACTGAAAAGATAACTACCTCACCACTAGTGCATTTGAAAAGTCACGCAGACTCTAAATACACGCAGGGTTAGTGAGTAGTTACTGGACGTGGCCCGTAACTGTTGGACACATGGCATTAGTGCATGAGTCGTGTGCAAGTTACTGGGCACGCGAGAGAGAGATCGGTGGCATGGCTGCCACGTACTCCAGTTGAAATGAAATCCACGCTGTCTTGCTGAAGGCAAAAAATCCACGCAGTTTCGTTGACGCAGACTCGTTGAAGGCAAAATCCACGCAAGCTTTGAAGAAGAATACTTCATAATTCACGCAGGCTTTGAGAAGAATAACTCAAAAATCCACGCAAACTTGAGGAAGGAGAAGGTTCAGAATCCACGCAAACCGCCAGCTGTCTTGATTTGGCACGCTTCGTCTGACACAAAATCTTTGACATTGATTATATTATCAGCCGCATTAAATGAAGATAAGACCCAAAGTCACGCCAACTTGGTGAAGAGTGAGTCTTTCTAAGGAAGATTACGAAAATCACGCAAAAGACGGCGATGATCTCTCGAATTCTGTGCATACGTGGGCATACGAGGAGACGTTTCTCGACTGTTGTGTTGTCAGTCATTATGATTCTGACGTATGGCTGAGCTGTCTCTGCGTGACTTCTAAAGGAGATGGCCAGGCAGAAGTTAGCGTATCTTTTGTGCTGCTTCTTGGATCACTTTGTGTGACTTGTTCTGATCAACTCAGCGTGACTTTCATTTTTGAGGCCTACACATTACTCCTATGGCACTCTCAACCATAGCTGCTATAGCATGCAGGACGACATTCAATTAGGACATGGCAGTAGTTGCAGAGAAAAACCAAGCCATGACCCATTCATGTTCAGTTGGGGAAACTAAACATGAGATAACTCAACTGGGATTCAAACAGGAACTAAACATATAACAGTGAATATTGTCCAAACTACAAAGTTACCATGCCATAATAATGTACCAAACTAAACCAATATCACAAATTAACATCCTACATCACTAACTCAACTTATAACCAATACAAAAACCTAATTAAAATTGAAATTTAAGTAACAAAATCCCTAAGTGTCATTTCATCAAACACTTGATGTGCGTTTCTGATACTCCCATGATACACACACCAAATGAATCCGAACATGACCCAAATTATTCCTAATGTAATGAAGACCCTAAATGAATGCATCTACATTAAGGAATAGGAAATTAGAGGGTTTAGAGGGCTCTTACCACTTGGAAGATAGATTTCCAAGGAACAAATCCTATATCTAGATCTCCACCAAGCTCCAATAGCCAAATTGCACCAAATGCTCCCAAGTTAGCCAATATAGGCTTCTCATCTTTAAGGGAAAAAGATTATAATTGATTTAGGGGAATTTGGATAAGAAATGGATGTAGGAACAATTTGGGGGAAACTCCTAAAATGGGGCTTGAAATGAAATAGGAAGGGGAAGAAGAAGGGATGTTACTATTAATACCAAGGGGAAAATGGTTATCTTGTGGCCAGCCATACTAGATGGGCTAGGGTTGGCTTTGGTTAAATGCCTAAAGGCCTCTCCTAATTTGTCTAGTCTAGCCTCTTTGATAAAGCCCCAAACTAACTTAATGTTTATAGCCAACAAATATATTCTAAGTGATTTCTAGCTTGATTAAAGTCTAACTAATTAATTGGAAATGAATTTAAGGTTTGTCTAATCTCACTAACTAGGTTTTCTAGATCATGACTAGTCATCTAAACAATGTGGTTCAACATTTCTACCAAATTATATCACTAACACAATTTAATCAATTAAATAATAACTAAAATAATCAATTTCATAAAAAGTCCAAAAATATCCTCATTTTAGAAAAGTGGTAGTTACAATCCTACCACCCTTAGAAAAATTTTGCCCTTAAAATTTAATTTGGTTGTACTCTTCTTAAGGTCATGCCTCTAACAATTATGGTCGAAGGAAGCCTTATCTAAACCATATAGTCCTATTGAATAAACAAACATATAGGGTATGATATCATTGGTCATAACACACAATATCAATTTGGGGTCTCATGTAACTACAATAATCACACCATAGCACAAGGAAATTCAAAATATATCAAGAAGCACAAATAATGGTGGGATGCATCATCAACTTATCTCAAAAGACATACTAAAATCTGGATAAAATACTCACCTCCAACTGGGTCTAGTGATCGGAACTCCCTCCTGGAGGCGGGGCCTTGACTACGATAGGTGCAATAGGACAGTCTCGTATCATGTGTGCAGTTGACCCACAAAACAGGCCCAACCTTTGCCTCCTCCTTCAGTCGGACCATACATGTCCAAGCTTCTGACAGTACGTACAAGAATCTGAACTAGAAAGGACGACATAGGCTGAAAGTCTGGGTACTCCTAAGGCTCTCGCTGGATACTGCTCCTCACTCTCTTGGGTCTAGGCTCTCCTCCTTGGGAATTCACTAGGTCCTACAACTGTTGGATCCTCTGGCCCTGCTCCCTTAGGATCTCGGTCTGAAATCTCTTTGTCTCCAACACATCTCGAAAAAAGTCCAAATATCTGAGCTCTATCAGGGAACAAACCTCCTGAGAATATGGTATGGGGTACCATTCCAGGAAACAGAGGAGGAGGCGTTGGAAGACTCTCGATCTCAGACGAAACTGCAGCCCTTTCTTGAATGGCAGGAGGTAGAGAAAGACTTTCTGGTGAGGCTACTACCACTTTCTCAACGGCAGAAGATGCAACTACCCTCTGGTCAACCGGAGGGGTCATTACCTCCTGATCATTAGTAGGTAAAAGTATGCTTTCAGTCATGTCCGGAACTATAGCTACTCTCAGATGACGGACTCTGGTCATGGGTCCCATAATGGAAAGGTAGATAGAAAATAAAAAATCATCAAGGGCTGTAAGACAGACTATCATTCAACATAATTATGAAAGCTGGTTATTATCATGATAACAGAAACTATCTGTAACGGGTTACTAGTTATAATGCTATTGGTATACTATGGTTTCAGGCCATGGACATAATCTTCTCACTGACACACACTATCCAGGATACTATACAACATCTTACAGGATGCTATCTTCTATTATCTGCCTCAGTTCCTCTATCCCCTAACACTTCTTAAACATTCTCCTTACGATGAACACTGGTACACACCACAATCATGCACTCTATTGATACACACTCCTATTTAGAATACTCTTCCTAGGGTGCCTACCCAAGTCTTGTCACCGTCTATTTAAGGCACTAACTCCTCTATATGGTACTTGGATGACACTCTCATAGTAGGTTATTCATGTCTCTCCTCCAACTAGTCACTAAAATGTTGGTGACTAAACCTCTATAATACCTGAAATACTTTGGCTATTGCTACTAGGGTATTCCTCTTATTATGGTACCTGGTACAACTCATACCCTGACACTTATTAATCACTCTAGGGCTTTCATCTATAATTTATTGTCAAAATTTATATATAATTACTTCCTAGCCACACTCTAAGCAACTAATACTAATACTTAAGGACACAAACTTATTTGCACGTCACCAAACCATCACACTCTAAAGAAACTATAGTGAAATGAAGCTCTACAAAGAACTAGACTGAAATAACTGAAAGTATCCCTACTCCTAAGTTAATTGGTGATGGATTATAATTATATAATAATAGAAGTGAAATAGTAGAGATGATACTTTAAGAACCCTTCTATGATACAATCTAATAATTATATGCGTCTGTCCAAAATCATGATACCCAGAATCCTTATTGTGCTAGTAAGCAAAGTTACAATAAATAATAGATGCCATAACTGGGGTATGCACCTCTATAATCATGTCGTTTAGAATCCTCGTTATGTCGACTAGTATAGCTGCGAGTGATCCTAAATTTCATAACTAAGATGTATACATCCGAAGTCAGGTCTCTACGTTTTTGCCATGCCGCCTAATATGACTGCAATAAACTCCAGCTCCATAACCAAGTACACATTTTACCTTTCTTGTTGTCCTCATCAACATATGTTATCAGAAAATACTGTAACTCAGGCCATAAAACTCATCTCGATATAAAAACTAAAATAAACAACGAACCATCAAAAATCAAATTTAATAACAAGGAGCAAGGGCGGACAGAAACAAGAGAAAGAGATTTCGAATTGGAGTTCAAAATAAGATTCTCAAGGGTCGTCCTAAGAATCTCTCAAGAAATTCTAACTATAATTGAGTATCCTCTCATTCTAATACCCTATTTCCTATATTCTATCGCAGGCTCGCAGTAGTACAACTAAGTCATTATGCTATCACGAAATCGCTTCAATGCGCATCTCGACCTGTAAGGGACACCACTAAAAATATGTCACGGCCCGTACCCAGTAAAAGGGCACGAGACCGTAGGTACGTCTTGTCTATGCCATAGTGTCGACGGTAGAATATTGTCCTAGGTCTTAACTATATCTAAACATAATATAATATACCTGTCCAAAATAGGTATACTCTCCAAATAGAGGACAATCTCGGAGGGATACAACTCAATCACAAAGTAACTGAAGAGAAATGACGACACAATATGGAATAAAATGATATCAAGTGTGATACCACATGAATAGAAATAAGTTTAAGCGTTAACATTACATCCCAAAGTAGCAGTAATATTTATATAAAACTAATGAAAAATAACTAAAAACAAAACCAGACAACATCCTAGCAATCTATTCCAAGCACTACTGATATTTTCTCTAGGCCAGCTTGATCCTCCAAGTTTTCTGTAAAATTTTGTCAACATATCCAGTCAAGATTGAAGCAAATATATAACTCTAAAAGCAGTTCCAATGTATGGTAGAAGATATAGAACTAGCATTATAATATAATACATGACGTGATATAAAAGAAGTATAGGAATACAGAAGATATAGATAAGTAAACTGAGTACATGAAATAGAATAGAGAATCTATGAACTGTAATAAATATAAGTGTTTCAGAGCACAAGATGGTTATGTGATTAGTTTAGGTTGCACATGAGTAATCTACGGTAAGTTGATTATACGTGAGGGTATAATCGATATATACATGAGTACACTAGAGGGATTTAATCACATAACCACTTCTACTCTCCTTACCCCAATCAATACACATGGATTCGATCAAGTTACATTACGTACATGATTGTTAGTTAAACATAAAGTACATGTGAGCACAAGAGCGTACATGAGAGCACATAAGAGTACATGAGAGTACATGAGAGCACATGATAGTACATGATATAACATGAGAGAACATGAATAATACGAATACAAGGAGTACACGATGTACATGATAAAGTACATGAACATGAAATATTCGATGCACCAGTTAAGGGGATAACATCTCATGACAAGATCCATATAGTACTGGTCCGTGTTAACAATGTGTCAGCATCAAGTAAAGTAGTCTAGAATAGGCAATATAGATACTATCATGAATGAAAACTAATAGAGAATGTACTCGCCTGATTTCCTAAGCAACTGGTGTGTATCGGTGTCCGAATTGGTGTCACAAGGACCTAAGATATGAATTACAAGTTACTTTGGGTTCTATATTAGATAAATGACAAAAATAGTGATATCTATATGCTGCTAGACCATCTCTATGTCAAAAGTCAACTATTGGTCAACTTGGTCCCCAATTGGTAAAGCATTGGCCAATTTGCCTAATCTAAGGTTTTTGGACTAAGTAGACTTCTAGCTCGGCCAATATAGCATCATAGCCATAAACCAATGTAGGTTAAACTATCTAGAACTCACACCCTACATCTAAACTCCATACTTCATATCCATATGGGTTGAAGTATATACAAATATGTTAAGCTACATCTCTAATTATCTTTATAGAAGATATTAAGATACCATCACACTTGCTAATTACTAATATATATATATATTATATATATATATATATATATATATATATATATATATATATATATATATATATATATATATATATATATATATATATATGTGTGTGTGTGTGTGTGTGTGTGTGTGTGTGACTATACATATATCCATGAGCTAAACTATACAAGGATAGGACAAATATTGAATGAAAAGGAAAGGCCTAGGACTGATCAAAAGACTTCAAGAATATACTCATACTGCAGGGCAGTATCCTCAACTGGATAAACTAAGTTTAGCCTGTACAAAAAGGATTTGGGTATGACTAAACTCAGATGGCTAGAACCCATGGGTCAGATATCAAATGGACCCATCTCAAAAATACTTATGACTAAAAGAGCATTTAGAAATGAGTAGAATGGTTATGAATCAACAAGTAATATAGGAAGATTCCTTTAATATCAACCACAGACTCAAAAAGGAACCCCTAAATGTAGGGCACCAATTTAGTTCAACACTGAACTAGAGTGTGCAGGCTCTGAGAATGGACAAATGGCTGGACCTCTGGCATTCAAGTGGTCTGAAACACACTCATAGTGCCAAAGCTCAAGATACAAGGGTTGAAACTTTGAGAAAGAAAGACTGGGCTAAAGAATGTAGGACATCAATTGAGTAAATAAACATGTGACTGAACCAAATGGCTCGAAAGAACACAATGGTGAGAAGAATTCGATTGAACACGAGATAAATAGAAATGAACTTAAATGAATTAACCTCAAGGACTGAACAAGGTTGCAACCACTACATCATATCTGATACTCAACTAATCTCACACCATATATATATATCACTTATGACTCACAAGCCAAATGGAAATCTCAATCCCTCCACTACTATTCCATGCTACTGCTATGCTCTTTACATATCAATAATCTGATATGATCCATTCATTAATACTAACTGTTACAAACATGAAATTCCTGTACATACTTGAGCTCATCACTCAAACCACTAATACATCATCCAAATAAGGTATATATACATATGCATGTTGTGATAGAACCTACAGTTTATATGTCCATCTAGACTCATGTAGAGTGAGCATGTGATATGCAATGAATCTCTAAGCTAGGGATAGATCAAAATGATATGGATCAAGATACATAGCATATGGATAGGACATATATGAAGAAGAGGTGACTGGTACATTGAGTATCAGGAATGTAAAGTATATGAATCATAATGAGGGCTATAATAAAGTGTATAAGGACTGAAACTCTTAGTATATCAGTCAAATAGACAAGTAGATCAAGATACACGTAAAGAGACAGATGAGTTAATTGAACCATAATGTAGGGCATAAAATACAATGCCACTCAAATGCAGTAAATGAACTGAACACCAATCAGCCCACCAACACACTGATCTATGGAGGAATAGAGGAATATATGGACAGGGTTCAAGTGGACTGCAATAATGCAGTGAACTGGTGTGAGATTCCAAGTCTGAACTCGAAGTTCATGGTCTGAACTAAGATTCCAAATAGGGTTATCACATTGGAATGTAAATATGGGTAGGGATTGACATCACTTACAAGAAGGAGTAAATTAGTTAAACCTTAAAGCATGTCTAAACTACTGAAAGAAACATGTTATATAAGACAGATACTCTATAGCTAGCATTCAAAAGGAAAAATAAGAACTAAACTATATAGGAGTGGGGATTTGGCAATGGAGTATTGCAACACCCAGTTTTCAAGATGAGGATAATTTTGAAATTTTGTAATTATAATTATTAATTATTGATATTTGATTCACATTATGATTTTTAGTAATTTTTAATAATTTTTAAACTATTTTAAAACTGGTTTAAGTCATGACTTATGATTTTGATATGCTGCTAGTAAAACCTGAGAGACTGCATGACCTAGAGCCTAACCATGTCATTAGGATGATTAATTATCATTTTTAGCCTAGGGGTATTTTGGTCATTTTAACTTATTTGAATTATTTGGTGATTTGTTGAATTGGTGAATTCTAGTTTGACTTTGACTTGTTGAGACCTAGTGGACTAGCCTAGAAGCTAACCCTAGCCATGGTGACCCTAGCCTAACTTGAGTTAACCTATTTTAGTCATTAGAGAATAGTTCGAGAATGAGGGGATTTGGTTTAGTGAATTTAAGTCATGGCTTGTGATTTCATGAAATGGCTTATGACTTGATTATTTAATTGATCATGACTTAAGCCCATGGGCCATTTAGTAAACCCTAACCCTAATTATTGGACCTATGAGCAGCCATATAGGGATCCCCACCCTATTTAAACACTCGTTCATTAGGGCTTGCCTTTTTTTATCATTCCTACACTTGGAGAAAAGAAATGTAAGTTTCCCCCTTCCAAAAATTCCCATTTTATTCATTTGATCTCCTTTTTCATCCTAGTCTTTTGCATTAGGTTCTAAATTGAGTTTATGGACTGTTGGTGGAGAGATATTTCAGTTTGAGATCAATTTGGAGCATTGGCCATCAAGAGGAACACTCCCCATTTGGAGCTTTTCCATGCAATTTGCACCTATAGGTAAAACCCTTTAAATTGATTTAAATTTCAGTTTTCTTTGCATGTAGGGCTAGATCTAGGAGTCCCCTAGGTGTCCCTAAAATTTGGGTGAATTTCGTGCTCGTTTGGTGTCCGTATCGGACACGTGTCGTATTGTATGTTAGGTGTTCGACGAAATGCCTCTAAGGATTTTAATTTTGATTTTTGCTAAACTAATTACATGATTTTGAAGCTCTTGATGTGTATATTAATATTGTTGAGGACTGAGTTGGTTTTTGTGCGTATTTTGTGTCCAAATTGGACACGCAAGTCGTGTACGACACTGCGCACTGGCCCTGTGCTGTGCCCTGCTGCTCGACCCTGATTGCGGACACGACACGCAATGGTTTGACACCAAATTTTGTGGACACGTTCTACTAGTGTCTGACATGACACCTACAAAATTTTGGGGGTTCTTGTTTTGTGTGCACGGAGATAATCGACCCGCACTGAAAATTCGCACACGCATACACGCGCACAGGCACGTCCTGATACACGTTCGTATAAGGGACACGGCGACACGTTGACCCATTTCAGGCTTACACACACGTACCCCTAGATCCCCTCTACCCTCTGACACGTGCACGTGACCCATGATTCACTGTGTCGTGTCCTAGGCTAATCGACACGCGTGTACGAGGAATTTCTGAACACTATGTCTTCCTATTTTTTTCCTTTTCGATTGTGAAACTTCGTGTCCAGTCTAGGACACATGGACACGACCCTAGGGACGACATATATATATATATATATATATATATATATATATATATATATATATATATTTATATATATATGACACTTGTGCACTTGATAAATTAGTTTTTCTTGGATTTTGTGTTCGAATTCCCTGAGAACTTAGGTTACTATTTTTTCTCTGATACAGTTTCATTATTTCTGATTTCTGAGTTAACTTACAAGATTTTTCTATTTTGTAATGTTTAAATACCATTATTAGATCACTCACACTTGTATTAGATTACTGTTAGGTTGATTTATGTTTGGTGTTTGAAAAAAGGATGTTCGAAATGGGGTTTGGACTGAAATTGTTAACTGATAAATATAGACTGTCATGCACTGTTAACTGTTTTGAAATTTCCGAAATATAATGGGTTTCAAACCATTTTTTTACCATGTTTAAACCATCATATAAATTCATATACATGTGAAATTACATTACTTGAATGTTTGGTTGTGATTATGTTAGGAATGAAGTTTTCGCTTTGGTTTGGCTTTATCAACTGTTATTGAAACTGTCAAGTGGACTGATACACAGTTCATCTTTTGAATTCCTGAATTTAAACCTTGTTCAAACTGATTGGTTATGTTTTGATTACCACACCCTAATTTAGATTCAATTTAGTATTGGAAATGTTATGAGTTCGATTTTGGTTGATTAAGGAAACTCTAATGCAAACACACCTAACTGTCCTTTGATTTTTCCCTTTTAAAACTGAATTGATATCATAAAACTGTCATTGCCATATTCCTGAGATTGGTTCAATATCCCACACACCAATCTGAGATGTTATACACACACACACACCTTGCTGTCCTGCACAGCCACCTACATGGCTGTTCATGCTTAGCCCTTAACACCACAAACTGAAAATTAATATGTGAACACTGTTTTTCAATATCACACTGATTTCTGTACACATACATACACACATTGGACACATAATTCCTGAGAATTCCTGCATCTTCACTACACATTACACTTCATCTCTTACATCCATTTCCTATATGTTCCTGAGATTGAGTGTTTAACTAGTTCTGAAATTAAGAGTATGTATATATGTATATGAGGATGAGAGTTGGTAGAAAACTTGATTAGTGGTTGTGGTAAGTTGTTGAATGAAAATCTGTCCTTGCCACATTGCCTGAGATTTAATCTCAGTTTCATGTACATTATTCAGTTCCTATCACTTGACACTTTTCACCCACATTGTTGTTGTACACCCCCACACACACATGGGTATGCCACACTACCCTATCACAATATATGTATATAAACATTATCTATATTCTTGAATATAATAATATGATATATATAGGTATATGTTCTGTAGTTAGACATGGTTGCATGTTGATGTAGAGTATGTCATGGTATGCATAGATGATGTTTGGGATATGAGCTTGGTTATGGTATAGTTAGAGTTTGGGATTAGCAAATATAGGATTTGGTGTCCAAACCTAGACTAGACTAGTTAAGACCAAGTTTGACCAATAGTGGACCATTTGGCTAGGATTGACCAAATTGACTTATTGACCTAGTTGAACTAGAGTATTGACTTGGGATGACCCAGTGTTGACCAAGTTGACTTGGACCTAGTTGACCTAGACAGTTGACCATGTTGGACTTAGAGTTGACTTTGACCTAGATTGGCCTAGAAATCAGGTAGATTGCATCATAACCATCATTTTCCTTGTTTTAACCATATTATAACCTGTACTGTTCTATTTAGGACATTGTGACTCCGGTGCAGACATCTGACATTACACTACTCTTTTCAGAGTATCAGGCGAGTACATTCTCTGATAGTTATCTCATTTATTTGCCAGTTACTGTATTTCAGTTCTATTTAGTTTTATGTGATTCTCTGATACCACACGTATGGATATTTCTGGATTAATGTATGCGACACACTCACCATATTATCTGGCCTCTATTACTGGAATCACTGGAATCTATTTCTAGAATCATTATATTTTGGCTGGACTCATCTCGATTTTCGTGTCGAATTTTGGATTCATTTGTTTTACGGGGCAGGAAAAAATTGAGTAAGACATGTAGACATACCCCAAATCTGGAATCTCCAACTGGAATCTACTGGAAGCATAGCCATCTCTCGCCTGATCAGTGAGAGGTGTGCCTGATTACCCACAGCCATTTACATGTCGATCTCGGTATTTTAAAATACACTATTAGAATAGCTGGACTCACCTGGATTCTTGATCACTACCTAGAATCATCTGGTACTGGATTCATCTTGTATTAGATTCATCTCGTACTGAATTTATAGCAGTTTACACTTGTTTTACATTTACTGCCTGGACTTATCTTGTTACTTTAGTTCAGCTAGATTTATTTACAGTCGTCATTGCCATCATTCTTCTCTTATTTAGTTACTTTACTTCCCTTGTATCTTACTGTTTCTCTATACCATCACCTGTATAAAAACTTCTATATTCATCAATAAAACTGTCTATAACTGCTTTATAGTTCCATGTCTTTTACTTGGGTTTTCTTGATGAGTTGTACTCATTCCTGTCCTGACTGGACCTGTTGTAAATTTTACAAATGACTGCCCTGAGGACACATGCCCTACATATTACTGTGGAGATGGCTTAGCTACCTTTGGCCCCGACACTCAGGAGTGATTGGGAGATTAGCTAGTTGTTGTTTAGCTTTCATGTTTAGAACTTGAGTTGTATATAGTTGAGATTGTAGTTGAGATTTTAGTTGAGATTGTAGTAGAGATTTTCTGAGTTTATATTTATTAGTTGTTGGTTTTATTCTGTTATTTAGTCTTTAGTTATAACTTCTGTGATATCTTATCGTTCTTAGACTGTGATTGAGATTCTTTATATCTATACTTGTCCTCCGTTCGGAGTTGAGTTTTGACAAGTACATTATATAATTGCGTGAGTTGTTGATTAGATAGTAACCTATGACAACGTTCTACCGTCGACACTGCGGCGTAGGCTGGGCGTTGTTACGTGCTCGTACCCTCACTGTGGGTGTGGGTCGTAACACATTTTTAGTGGTGGCCCATGCAGGTCGAGAGTCACATCAGTACGATATCGTGGTAGTACGGCGACTTAGTTGTACTGTCGCGAGCCTACGATAGGATTGAGAGATAGGCTTTAACGGAGAGGTACTCAATCACAGTTAGGAAAAATTCTGCTTCAATTCATGCCATCTACATATCTTACTGATTGTCTTCTTTGAAATAAACTGTCCTCCTTTGATTTTATCGATTCATGCTCAGTATTGACTTCCTTTTCGATCTGTCTTCAGGATGGTAGAGACACGATCACATCGCTCTGGTACAGTAGCCGCTGTAGAGGGGTCTGCCACCTCTCACCTTCAGCAGCCAGCCCCTGGTACCGCAGCCCAGTCATGCCAGCTGGGGTGGGTTTTTCAGCAGCTTTCGGAGATCCATCAGCTGGGGTGGGTGTTCCATCAGCTGGAAGGCAGAGTCCGGTGCTTTCCGAGATCCTTCCACCATAACAGCCTCCACCTGCGGGGATGGTAGATGCTACTAATCTATTCTCTTTCGTGGAGAGGATTCTGGTGTCTCACCAGCAGCAGCAGCAGCGACAGACTGCCGATTATCGTCAGGGGATTGACGAGGCCCACCAGCTGGTTCGTGCTACAGTAGAGATGGTGACTGCTCAGGGGGAGCAACAGCAGCCTCGTCGGAAGAAGAAGGATATACAGGACTTCCAGAAGATGCACCCCAGAGAGTTCCTGGACACAGAGGGCATTCATTATGCAGACGACTGGATAGAGCATATCAAGAAGATATTCAGGCTAGCAGAGATACCAGATCGACTCCATATCGAGGCGGCAGACAGTCAGATACAGGACTTTGCCCGTACGTGGTACCAGACAGATCCCAGAGTGGGAGTTGAGGGCCAGACTTGGGCCCAGTTCAAGGAACTGTTCAAGGAGCAGTTCTTTCCTGATGTGACCTTGGGAGGCATAGAGGCACAGTTTGAGGGTCTGGTTTAGGGAAACCAGACAGTAGCTGAGTACGCTGGAGAGTTTTGTCGATTGGCCCGGTTCATAGATGACTTGACTAAGAAGACAAAGGTGAGGAAGTTACACCGAGGCTTGATTAGGGAGGTTCGATCGCTGACTAAGAGCGACCGGAACGCTACCTTTGCGAAGATATTTTCTGGGGCTGTGGCAGCGGAGGATGACTTAGGGTTGAAGTTGAAGAAGGGTCGTGACTTCCAGAGTGGTAGCAACAGCGGAGGCCAGGCCAAGAGGCCTCACGTTCAGATTCAGTAGACTCGGGCACCAATGATGGTTCAGCAGGTGCAGCATCAGTATCGGGGTCAGGACCCGAAGGCGATCTGTTGTTCCTACTGCAGGAAGTTGGGATACACCAGGGAGCAGTGTAGGAAGAGGCTGAAGGTTTGCTATTCCTGTGGGTCTGAAGCCCACCAGAAGATAGACTGTCCCTTTGTACCTCCTTTTGAGGGAGCTAGGCCACCTGTAGCTCAGCACCAGAGGGGTGGAACTTTTGTAATGGCGGTCGAGGAGACCGACGCTGCAGGTGATGGGTTAGCAGGTTTGTCCTTCTCATTCTTTTTTTCCACTTTCCTGTGTGATTCCATTAGTACCTGCCAGGATATTGTTTTGATCACTAGATAGTGTAGCTACCCCGATTGAGACTGTGAAATCACGACCAGTAGGATTGTGTTGCTTCGACCTTGATTGCTGGGGGTTTGACCTAGTAGGGGTACGATCATTTTAATTTCGAGGATGAAATTTTTCTAAGGTGGGTAGGATTGTAACACCTAGTTTTTCAGATGAGGATAATTTTGAAATTTTGTTATTATAATTATTAATTATTGATATTTGATTCACATTAAGATTTTTAGTGATTTTTAATAATTTTTAAACGATTTTAAAACTGGTTTAAGTCATGACTTATGATTTTGATGTGCTGCTAGTGAAACCTGAGAGACTGCATGACCTAGAGCCTAACCATGTCATTAGGATGATTAATTATCATTTTTAGCCTAGGGGTATTTTGGTCATTTGACTTATTTAAATTATTTGGTGATTTGTTGAATTGGTGAATTCTAGTTTGACTTTGACTTGTTGAGACCTAGTGGACTAGCCTAGAAGCTAACCTTAGCCATGGTGACCCTAGCCTAACTTGAGTTAACCTATTTTAGTCATTAGAGAATAGTTCTAGAATGAGGGGATTTGGTTTAGTGAATTTAAGTCATGGCTTGTGATTTCATGAAATGGCTTATGACTTGATTATTTAATTGATCATGACTTAGGCCCATGGGCCATTTAGTGAACCCTAACCCTAATTATTGGACCTATGAGCAGCCACATAGGGATCTACACCCTATTTAAACACTTGTTCATTAGGGCTTGCCTCTTTTTATCATTCCTACACTTGGAGAAAAGAAAAGTAAGTTTCCCCCTTCCAAAAATTCCTATTTTATTCATTTGATCTCCTTTTTCATACTAGTCTTTTGCATTGGATTCTAAATTGAGTTTATGGACTGTTGGTGGAGAGCCATTTCAATTTAGGATCAATTTGGAGCATTGGCCATCAAGAGGAACACCCCCCATTTGGAGTTTTTCCATACAATTTGCACCTATAGGTAAAACCCTTTAAATTGATTTAAATTTCAATTTTCTTTGCATGTAGGGCTAGATCTAGGAGCCCCCTAGGTGTCCCTAAAATTTGGGTGAATTTCGTGTCCATTTGGTGTCCGTATCGGACACGTGTCGTATTGTATGTTAGGTGTTCGACGAAATGCCTCTAAGGATTTTAATTTTGATTTTTGCTAAACTAATTACATGATTTTGAAGCTTTTGATGTGTACATTAATATTGTTGAGGACTGAGTTGGTTTTTGTGTACATTTTGTGTCCAAATTGGACACGCAAGTCGTGCACGACTGCGCACTGGCCCTGTGCCGTGCCCTGCTGCTCGACCCTGATTGCGGACATGACACGCAATGGTTTGACACCAAATTTTGTGGACACGTTCGCCTAGTATCTGACACGACACCTACAAAATTTTGGGGGTTCTTGTTTTGTGTGTACGGAGATAATCGACCCGCACTGAAAATTCACACACGCATACATGCGCACAGGCACGTCCTGATACGCGTTCGTATCAGGGACACGGTGACACATTGACCCATTTCAGGCTAACACACACGTACCCCTAGACCCCCTCTACCTTCTGTCACGTGCACGTGACCCATGATTCACTGTGTCATGTCCTAGGCTAATCGACACACGTGCACGAAGAATTTCTGAACACTGTGTCTTCCTATTTTTTTCCTTTTCGATTATGACACTTCGTGTCCAGTCTAGGACACATGGACACGACCCTAGGGACGACACATATATATATATGACACTTGTGCACTTGATAAATTAGTTTTTCTTAGATTTTGTGTTCGAATTCCCTGAGAACTTAGGTTACTGTTTTTTCTCTGATACAGTTTCATTATTTTTCATTTCTGAGTTAACTTACAAGATTTTTCTATTTTGTAATGTTTAAATACCATTATTAGATCACTCACACTTGTATTAGATTACTGTTAGGTTGATTTATGTTTGGTGTTTGAAAAAGGGATGTTCGAAATTGGGTTTGGACTGAAATTGTTAACTGATAAATATAGACTATCATGTACTGTAAACTGTTTTGAAATTTCCGAAATATAA
The DNA here is from genome assembly GCA_029216955.1 of Iris pallida. Classification (NCBI taxonomy): domain Eukaryota; kingdom Viridiplantae; phylum Streptophyta; class Magnoliopsida; order Asparagales; family Iridaceae; genus Iris; species Iris pallida. The sequence goes on along the minus strand of JANAVB010011200.1, from coordinate 8,000,264 downwards.
TGAGTTTCAAACCATTTTTTACCATGTTTAAACCATCATATAAATTCATATACATGTGAAATTACATTACTTGAATGTTTGGTTGTGATTATGTTAGGAATGAAGTTTTCGCTTTGGTTTGGCTTTATCAACTGTTATTGAAACTGTCAAGTGGACTGATACACAGTTCATCTTTTGAATTCCTGAATTTAAACCTTGTTTAAACTGATTGGTTATGTTTTGATTACCACACCCTAATTTAGATTCAATTTGGTATTGGAAATGTTATGAGTTCGATTTTGGTTGATTAAGGAAACTCTAATGCAAACACACCTAACTGTCCTTTGATTTTTCCCTTTTAAAACTGAATTGATATCATAAAACTGTCATTGCCATATTCCTGAGATTGGTTCAATATCCCACACACCAATCTGAGTTGTTATACACACACACACCTTGCTGTCCTACACAGCCACCTACATGGCTGTTCATGCTTAGCCCTTAACACCACAAACTGAAAATCAATATGTGAACACTGTTTTTCAATATCATACTGATTTCTGTACACATACATACACATAATGGACACATAATTCCTGAGAATTCCTGCATCTTTACTACACATTACACTTCATCTCTTGCATCCATTTCCTATATGTTCCTGAGATTGAGTGTTTAACTAGTTCTGAAATTAAGAGTATGTATATATGTATATGAGGATGAGAGTTGGTAGAAAACTTGATTAGTGGTTGTGGTAAGTTGTTGAATGAAAATCTGTCCTTGCCACATTGCCTGAGATTTAATCTCAGTTTCATGTACATTATTCAGTTCCTATCACTTGACACTTTTCACCCACATTGTTGTTGTACACCCCCACACACACATGGGTATGCCACACTACCCTATCACAATATATGTATATAAATATTATCTATATTCTTGAATATAATAATATGATATATATAGGTATATGTTCTGTAGTTAGACATGGTTGCATGTTGATGTAGAGTATGTCTTGGTATGCTTAGATGATGTTTGCGATATGAGCTTGGTTATGGTATAGTTAGAGTTTGGGATTAGCAAATATAAGATTTGGTGTCCAATCCTAGACTAGACTAGTTAAGACCAAGTTTGACCAATAGTGGACCATTTGGCTAGGATTGACCAAATTGACTTATTGACCTAGTTGAACTAGAGTATTGACTTGGGATGACCCAGAGTTGACCAAGTTGACTTGGACCTAGTTGACCTAGACAGTTGACCATGTTGGACTTAGAGTTGACTTTGACCTAGATTGGCCTAGAAATCAGGTAGATTGCATCATAACCATCATTTGCCTTGTTTAAAACATATTATAACCTGTACTGTTCTATTTAGGACATTGTGACTCCGGTGCAGACATCTGATATTACACTACTCTTTTCAGAGTATCAGGCGAGTACATTCTCTGATAGTTCTCTTATTTATTTGCCAGTTACTGTATTTCAGTTCTATTTAGTTTTATGTGATTCTCTGATACCACACGTATGGATATTTCTGGATTCCTGTATGCGACACACTCACCATATTATCTGGCCTCTATTACTGGAATCACTGGAATCATTTCGGAATCTATTTCTGGAATCATCATATTTTGGCTGGACTCATCTCGATTCTCGTATCGAATTCTGGATTCATTTGTATTGTGGGGACTGGATTCATCTTGTATTAGATTCATCTCGTACTGGATTTATAGTAGTTTACACTTGTTTTATATTTACTGCCTGGACTTATCATGTTACTTTAGTTCAGCTAGATTTATTTACAGTCGTCATTGCCATCATTTTTCTCTTGTTTAGTTACTTTACTTCCCTTGTATCTTACTGTTTCTCTATACCATCACCTGTATAAAAACTGCCATATTCATCAATAAAACTGTCTATAACTGCTTTATAGTTCCTTGTCTTTTACTTGGGTTTTCTTGATGAGTTGTACTCGTTCCTGTCCTGACTGAAACTGTTGCAAATTTTATAGATGACTGCCCTGAGGACACATGCCCTACATATTACTATGGAGATGGCTTAGCTACCTTTGGCCCCGACACTCAGGAGTGATTGGGAGATTAGCTAGTTGTTGTTTAGCTTTCATGTTTAGAACTTGAGTTGTATATAGTTGAGATTGTAGTTGAGATTTTAGTTAAGATTGTAGTAGAGATTTTCTGAGTTTATATTTATTAGTTGTTGCTTTTATTCTGTTATTTAATCTTTAGTTATAACTTCTGTGATATCTTATCGTTTTTAGACTGTGATTGAGATTCTTTATATCTATACTTGTCCTCCGTTCGGAGTTGAGTTTTGACAAGTACATTATATAATTGCGTGAGTTGTTGATTAGATAGTAACCTAGGACAGCGTTCTACCGCCGACACTGCGGCGTAGGCTGGGCATTGTTACGTGCTCGTACCCTCACAGTTGGTGCGGGTCGTGACAAGTATGCAGGAGAAGTGTTAAAAGAGAGTTTGAGGCTTGGCTCTAGATCAATTAAACAGGGCTTCATATATCATCTTACTGAATCGTGATAAAAATGGAACTGAAGGGGGGTGGTCATAACAGTAGGCAGTACATTACCCCTATGGCACTCTCAACCATGGCTGCTATAGCATGTTGGACAACATTCCATTACGGCAAGGCAGTGGTTGCAGAGCCAAACCAAGCCATGACCCATTCATGTTCAGTTGGGAAAACTAAACATGAGATAACTCAACTGGGATTCAAATAGGAACTAAACATATGACAGTAAATATTGTCATAAACTCCAAAGTACCCAGGCCATGATATTCTACCAAACTAAACCAATATCACAAATTAACATCCTACATCACTAACACAACATATAACCAATATAAAAATCTAATTAAAACTGAAATTTAAGTAACAAAATCCCTAAGAGTCATTTCATCAAATACTTCATGTGTGTATCCGATACTCTCATGATACGCACTCCAAATAAATCTGAACTTGACCCAAATCATTTCTAATACAATAGAGACCCTAAATTATAGCATTTACCTTAAGGAATGAGAAATTAGAGGGTTTAGAGGGCTCTTACTACTTGGGAGATGGATTTCCAAGGAATAAATCCTAGATCTAGATCTCCACTAAGCTCCAATGGCCAAAGTCCTCCAAATGCTCCCAAGCTAGCCAATAGAGGCTTCTTCTCTTCAAAAGAAAGAGATTGCAAATAATTTGGGGTAATTTAGATAATACATAGATGTAGGAATAATTTGGGGGAAACTACTAAAATGGGGCTTGAAATGAAATGGGAGGAGGAAGAAGGTGGGATGTTACTATTAATATCAATGGGGGAACGGGACTCTTGGGGTTGGCCATACTAGATGGGCCAAGTTTGGATCCAATGCCTAAAGGCCTCTCTTAATTTGTCATATCTAGCCGATTTGATAAAGGCCCAAACCAACTTAATGTTTATAGCCTAAAAATATATTCTAAGTGATTTCTAGCTAAATTAGAGTCTAACTAATTAATTAGAAATGAAGTTAAGGTTTGTCTAATCTCACTAACAAGATTTTCTTGATCATGACTAGTCATCTAAATAATGTGGTTCTACGGTTTTACCAAATTATATTAGTAACACAATTTAATCAATTAAAAAATAATTAAAATAATCAATTTCATAAAAAGTCCAAAAATACCCTCATTTTAGAAAAGTGGTAGTTACATAAGCATTAGCCATCTTGCTAACAATGGTTATGGCATTAATTTTGTTAAGGATAAATGTTCAATCTGGGAGGATAACATTAATGTATTCTTTTTAGAAAGTACTAACAATGCTGGTAAGTGCCTAGTAGTCATCCATGATAAAAGTTGGCTATGGCATATGAGACTAGGACATGCAAACGTGGATGCCTATTCAAGGCTATCAACAAAGAAATTAGTAAAAGGACTACCTGAGATATCATTTAAAAGAGACATGGTATGTACTGATTGCGAGAAAAACAAAGCAACTAGATCCTCATCTAAATTCATCAACTCTGTAAGTACTTCTGGACCTTTAAAGTTGATACATATAGATTTGTTTGGACCTAGTAGAGTCGCTAGCCTTGGTAGTAAGCTCTACGCCTTTGTTTTTGTTGATGATTTCCCTAGATATGCATGGGTTTTCTTTTTATCAAACAAAAGTGAGTCACTTTTTGAATTTGAAATTTTATAAAAAGATTCAAAATAAAAAAGTTCATGATTACTCGTATCCGAAGTGATCATGGAGGCGAATTCGTAAATTCTAATTTCAAAAAGTTTTGTAAAACAAATAGTTTTTTTTGATGATTTTTTCTATCCTAGAACTCCCCAACCAAATGGTATTATGGAGCGAAGGAATATAACTCTAAGCAATATGGCTAGAGTTATGCTAAACTTGCATAATCTTCCTAAATATTTTTGTGCTGAAGCTATAAGTACAGCTTATCATGGTTTAATAAGGTTCTAATTGGATCTATATCAAGAAGACACATTATGAATTATGGTTTGATCGCATTCCTAATATTTCTTATTTTAATGTTTTTGGATGTCATTGTTTTATCCTAAACACTAAGGATAACTTTGGTAAGTTCGATTCAAAGACAGTCGAAGGTATATTCCTCGATTATGCTGCCAAGAGTAAAGGATATAAAGTTTTTAGTAAAATATCTATGATTGTTAAATAATCGATTAATATTTCATTTGATGATCTCAACAGTCATATAACAAGTGACAATGATGACGAAGATGCCAAAAAACTTCTAATGCACTTGAAGATACTACTGTCGATAAGATTATCTGGAGAGTCTACCAAAGAAAATAAAATTCATGCCAGACCATCCAGAGTCTCTTATCATAGGAGATGTATCGAAAGGAGTAGGTATGCATTCTTCTACTAGAGATATAGCTGAAAATGTTGTATTCATTTCTCAACTGGAATCTAAATTAGTAGTAGATGTATTTTTAGATAAATTTTGGATTTATGCCATATAAGAGGAACTAAACCATTTCGAGGGAAACCAAGTTTGGAAACTTGTTTCTAATCATATTAGTCAATCTGCAATTGGTACCAAATGGGTGTTCCGAAATAAACTAAGTGAGGATGAAAAAGTTCTACCAAGTAAGCTCGTCTGGTAGTTCAAGGTTATAATTAAGAAGAAAGAATTGATTATGACGAGACTTATGCTGATGTTGCTATACTAGAATCCATTCGTATGCTTTGTGCATTTGTATGTTTTCACGATTTTAAACTTTTCAATTGGACGTCAAAAGTGCATTTTTAAACGGTTTTATAAAAGAAGAGGTTTTTATGAAACAACCCCCTGTTTTGAAGACTTTCAATTTCCTGGTCATGTTTTCATGTTACGTAAGGCACTCTATTCACTACAAAAAAGTGTCTTTTTGGGACGACACTATAAGAAACACTAGTCTAAAAAGTCCTAAAAGTATAATTCTAGGGACGGCTATTTTTTTAGTAACAAAAAGTTGTATCTTTTTGGGACAGATTGTGAAAATGGATCACTATTTGGGACTAATGGAAATTTCTTTTCCAAATAATACATATTTTCATCCCAAATAGGTCGGCAGAAATACCACACATTTGGCGGCTAATTGCCAAAATTTATGGAGGAAAGTTTACCTCCACATGTTTCCACGTAACCATTCGATCGGATGGATTAATCCAGACCGTCCATCCCAAAATATACTTCTTATTCGATAGAAATTCTCAATATATCAACCTAAAAACTTTCTCTTCCTCTCTCTTTCCGATCAAAAAATGGGTGATGCTGCTCTCTCTCTCCGACCTAGGTGATCCAGTGCTGCTCTTTTTTTCTTTCCGACCATTGTTTCGACCTAGTGCTCCAGTGTTGCTGCTCTCCCTCTCCGACCATTGCTCTCTCTCTGTCCGATCATTCAACCCTAGGTGGTCCATTGCTGCTGCTTGGTATACTTCCCCCAATCTTTAGAATTTTTTACCAAAATGTTTTAGTCTTTGCCCTAATTTTTGGATGCATGTTATTTTGTCCTAGATTATTTGCTTAGAATTTGAGTGGTTTACACTATTTATGCCGTTTACTCAATTTTTTTCTTGAAATTTGAGTGTTTTACACTGTTTACACGACTGCATGTAATTTTGTCGTAGATTATTTGCTTAAAATTTGAGGGTTTTACACTATTTACTCAAATTTTGCTTAAAATTTGAATGTTTCACACTGTTTACACGGCTGTATACAATTTTGTCCTAGATTATTTGCTTGAGATTTGAGTGTTTTACACTTTACTTAAATTTTTGCTTAAAATAAGAGTGTTCTATACAGTTTACATGGCTGCATGTTATTTTGTCCTTGATTATTTACCAATGTTTTTATCAACATTTTCTCGAAATTGATTACTTGTCCATAATAAGAGTTATTTACCAATTTTTTGCTCGAATTTAATTACATGTCACACTGTTTATACAGGATTATTTACCAAGATTTTTTTAGGATTATTTACCAATTTTTCATAATTATTTACATGTGACACTGTTCCCGGCTGCATGTTTTTGTCTTAGTTTTTAGCATCAGTTATTTAGGTGATTATTTTTCTTTTGGAAAGATTTCGGTTTATGAAGTATATCAGTTTATTGAGAAAATTATTTGGTGGCAAAAATATGTTAGAATAGCAAAATATGTGCACATTGTCATTTATTTGTGATTACTTGTGAAAAAATAGATTTTTTGTGAAAAATTGGGCCACATTTAGACTTGTAAATTGGGCCGGGCCGTCCCATCCCAGCCCGGCCCGAACTCCAAACACTGCTTATCATTTGTTTGTCAATGTGTGTTATGCTTGGCTTTAGCACAAGCAATTTGTTCTGTGCTTGGCTTTGGCCAAGCAATTTGTGCTTTGCTTGGCTTGGGTTTGCTTTTTGCTGTGCTGTGCTTAGTTTGTCTTTTTTTTTGTGGGTACATGCCAGCCAGTCTTCATGACGGGCGGTGAACGGTGACTGTGTTATTGAGGCTAAGCCATAGGAGCAAAAATTTGGAGGAGAAGAACGAAATGAGTACCCAAATGAATCATGTGCCAATCAAATCTCGGCACGGCCCGGCCCGGCCCGGCCCGGCCCGGCCCGGCCCGACCCGATGCCTACCGTGTCGTGGGTCACGTGCCGGACTGGGCTGAGATTTTTCACCCTTGGCCCGGCCCGGCCCGGCCCGGCCGGCTATAGTTCATGGGTCGAAGAGGCCCGAGCCCGACCCACCCAAATTCAGTGTCGGGCCGGCCCGGCTGACTTGACTGCTCTAAACACATTTGCATGGATAGGAACATGAGTTTGAACCTGGCTATGTTCTTTGTAGATTTTAATTTGTCAAATTATTGTGATTATGCGTTCATGTAGGAATTATTGTGATTATTTGTGAAAAATTAGGTTTTCTTGTAAAAAATTAGGACACATTTGCATGGATAGGGACATGAGTTTGAACCTGGCTATGTTGTTTGTAGATTCTAATTTGTCAAATTATTGTGATTATGCGTTCATGTAGGAATTACTGTGATTATTTGTAAAAAAATGGGTTTTTTTTAAAAAAATTGGGACACATTTGCATGGATAGGAACATGACACTATTATGATTATGCATTCATGTAGGAATTACTCCCATTCTGGATTGATGTTAAAAATATTATAAATGGAGATGAATTTGAACCTGGCTATGTTCTTTGTAGATTTTAGTTTGTTGAAAATCGACATTTGTGAATCATGCTTGAGCTTTTCAGTTGAAATTGGTTATTTGTGCCATGTGTTAGTTCCATGTCAGTAAGTTATAATCAACCTTGGTATATTATTTTCCTTTTTATAGCTAGTAATTGTCATAATCAATTGGTTATCTATATGCTTATTATTTCTTCTTCTTGGGCACATTAGTACATGGCTACCAATAAATGTTTGCTCTATTATTAAATTTGTCTTTGCTTGATATATTGTATAAGAATTTTAACTCTAATTTGTTAGAAAGTATATTTTTTTAGAAACTGAAATGGATAAGACATATATAGTTGCTGCCTCAAGCTATAGTTGCGGCCTCAAGTTATATGATTTTAACTCTAATTTGCCTCTGTATTTTAATTATTAGAAAGTTATATAGCTGCTGCCTCAAGCTTTTTGCCTCCATTTGCCTCAAATAGAAATTTCAAATTGAATTCTTGAAACAATAAAGATACAACTATTGTTCTGAATATATATTTTGGATGGTGCTAGGTGATAATTGTCTTTTGGAAATTGATATAGATAAGCGTTGGATTGGATCACATGATTGGAATTCAAAGGCATACAAGGATGGGGTCGAAGCATTTCTTAAATTTGTATATAGAACTAAGAATGCTGATACGGTCCATATTTATTTCCCATGTAGTAGATGTGTAAATTGTGTTTATCACAATCGACAGACTGTGGAGGTTCATATAGAGATGTATGGATTTGAAAGGAGTTATATGGATTGGATATATCATAGGAAGTTTTTAGGTGTTTTGGGTAATAACACCGATAATATAGGAGATGATATGTCAGTTGATGAAAGTGATGCTGGAGTAAATGAATGTGCTAATATGACAACAATGGTACGAGAGGGAATGGGATTCTCATGCATGATAGAAAATATGGGTTGCGAGGAAGATCCCATGGTAGAAGAAAACTTGCGGTCTGATGAATGCATGCCGAAATACTTCAAACTTCTAAATGAAGTAGAAAGCGATTTGTACGAGAGTTGTCCTAAGGGTGTCACTGAGCTATCATTTGTTGTCCAACTTTTACACCTGAAACAACTTAATGGATGGACAAATCGTTCTTTCAAAATGCTGTTGGGCTTCTTAAAAAAGGTGTTTTCGTGTGCCAAGATTCACAAATTATACTATCAAGCCAGTTAGCTAACTACTGACTTGGGGTTCACTTACAAAACATGGGATGCCTGTCCTAATAGTTGTATGTTGTTTCGAAATAAAACTGAGAATCTCGACAAATATGAGATTTGTAGGGCTTCTAGATATAAAATTGATGATGCCAACGAGGGTAATCTTCCTCTGGTTGACCAGGGTACTAAAGTTTCTCAAAAAAAGGTTCGATATTTTCCTTTAATACCAAGACTGCAACGATTGTTTTGGTCATCGCATACAGCTTCGCTTATGAAATGGCATGTTGAGAAGCGAGTAGAGGATGGTGTAATGAGGCATCCGACAGATTCTCGTGCTTGGAAGGCGTTTGATAATAATAATCTATCCTTTGCCAGAGACAGTCGTAATGTTAGACTTGGGTTAATTGCTGATGTATTTAATCCGTTTGGTAATATGAGTGTTGCTCACAGTACCTGGTCTGTTGTAGTCGTCCCTTACAACTTACACCCATGGTTGTGCATGAAGCAACCTAGCTTAATTTTGTCTATTCTTATTGATGGACCAAAAGGTCCAGCTGATAAGATTGACGTTTATCTGCAACCGTTAGTAGAGTAGTTGAAAGAACTTTGGGAGGTTGGTGTTTCTACTTATGATGAATCAATAAAACAATTATTTCAAATAAATGTAGCACTGTTGTGGACAATTAGCAACTTTCCTGCATATGCTATGTTGTCAGGATGGAGCACAAAAGGTGAATTTGCTTACCCTTATTGTAATAGGGATCATCAAGCTACCCGATTGACAAATGGTGGCAAGTATTGTTACTGGGGTCATCGTAGATTCTTACCGCGGTGCCATAAGTTTCGAAGGGAGAGGGTAACTTTTAATGGCAAATTAGAAATGAGGCTACCACCTTTGACATTATCTGGAACAGAAGTGTTAAAGCAGTTGAATGATCTTAATGTTTTAACTGAATATAAGAAGGATGACGTCTTTACAAAGAGGAGGAGGGAAGAACAAGAAAAAGAGAGAGCAAAAACACACAGTCTGCCAAAAACACGATTAGGTTGGAAGAAGAAGAGCATCTTTTTTGAACTACAATATTGGAAACACAATTTGATTCGCCACAATCTAGATGTTATGCATATTGAAAAAAATGTATGTGATAATATCATTTTTACTTTGCTAGGTATTAAAGGCAAAAAAAGATAATATGAAGGCTCGAAAAGATCTCAGAGATATGAAAATTCGATCAGAGCTACATCCTCAACCACGGGGAAGAACTCTAGAGTACTTGCCTCCAGCTGAGTTCACAATGAGCAACAAAGAAAAGGACATTTTCTTAAAAGTGTTGCGAGATGTAAAAGTCCCTGATGGTTATTCATCTAATATATCTCGATGCGTGCATACAGAAGAGTGGAGTATGTGGGGTCTTAGGAGTCATGACAATCACATTTTAATGCAATAGTTACTTCCTATAGCTATTCGAAGGGTCTTACCAAAGCATGTTGTTAAATCCTTAATTGAATTAAGCAACTGCTTTGTGGTGTTGTGTTCAAGTGTAAATAGTATTACAGACTTAAAAAAGTTTGAATATCGTATGGCGCTTACGCTTTGTAGTCTTGATAAGATTTTTCTACCTGGGTTTTTCGATATAATGGAACACTTGCCTATGCATTTAGTGGATGAGTTACAAATTGCTGGAGCAATATTGTATCGTTGGATGTATCCCATGGAAAGATATTTGCACACCTTAAAACTTTATGTGCAGAATCATGCTCATCCAGAGGCTTCTATTGCTAAATCAGTATTGTTAGAAGAATGTATGACTTTTTGCTCAAGGTATTTAGACAATAGTACGGAAACCAAAATGAAGTGGCCAAGAAGAAATCATGATGGAGGAAAGAAATCTGGTCGCGTTGTAGGTAAAGAAGTGCACTTTCGACTTGATCCAATTATGCAACTACAAGCTCATCGATATGTGCTTGCCAACACAAAGGCAGTAGCACCATTCATTGAGTAAGTTTGTCTTGACTAATACCATGATTTATATCCTCTCGTTTAGTTATGTAATTGAAATAAATTTCTACATCTTTATACAGGAAACACCTTGCTGAACTTGGGGAAAAATATCCACAAGCTTCAAAACGACACCTTATTAGTCGCATTCATAATGAACACTTTGTCACTTGGTTTAAGGAGCATGTAAGTAGATGTATCTTTTAATGAACATTTAATATTTTTGACAACTTGCAGTAAAATATCATTATTAAACTTATTTAATGTTTTTTAATATAGGTGAAGGGTTTACCAGACGTACAAATATCAGAGGAGATCAGAAGCTTAGCTTCAAGCCCTCTTAAGGATGCTTTGAAATTCAATTCTTACATTGTTAATGGTTTTAGAATTCGAACAAAAAAATTGATCTTCGTAGAAAAACTCAGAATAGTGGAGTCCTCCTAAAAGCAGAACAAATAAGTTATTCTAGTCGAAAAGATAGAAATCCTCTTACAAGGGATGTTATATTCTATGGACAACTGATAGACATTATTGAGATAAAATATTTGAACGACATGAAGTATATTTTATTTAAGTGCAACTGGGTTAATCCACGAGTGGGCCAGAAAGTGGATGAGTTTAATTTTACTTTGGTGAACTTCAATCATTTGTTATACAAAGAGAATGGGGTGATTGATGAACCTTATATCTGAGCATCCTAAGCAGAACAAGTTTGGTATGTTCAAGACCCTCTAGAGTCAGATTGGCATGTTGTTGTTCAGATACACCGCGAGACACATTTGACAAGTACTCAACAATAGTAGAAGATTTAGAAGCTAATAGAGTGGAACCTTATATCATGCAACATCTGGATGAAGCTCATAATGGACCTTGGGTTAGGCAAGGAGTAGAGGGCTTGGTGGTTGACACAAATATTTGTGATGGTGATGATGACCATGATGAGAGTGGTCATGAGTAGCAAGTTTGTAGCTTGTTTTGCAACTATTTGTGATGGATATCAAATTACAAACTTGTATCTCTTAGCTACTTTATATCCTTTCAAGTTGTTGGTTGTTTTATCTACTGTGATTGAGCGTTGATGAATTTTGCTTATTTCATTGAATGTTGATTAATTTTGCTTGTTTTCTTTACTTCATTCATTCTCAATTTCTATTGGAAAAAATGTTTACATGAATGTGGTCGTAGAAGCTATACTATACTTCATTCATCTTACCACTATACTTCATTCATCTTACCATATACTTGCTTCTACATGTTCTATGATAAACATGTTCTGTGATAAACATATATTATTTAGTGGCTCTACTATTTAGTGGCTTTTGGGTGTGCTAGCCATCCTATTGTGGTCATTGTGCTGTTAATAATAAATATCATTAATGTTGTAATGTCCGCATGATGATAGTATATAAATGTACGCAAGTCGTTTGCTTATCAGGTATTTTGACATAGAAACTACTTAATATACTGGAAGTCTGGAACAAAAATGTTTTGTGACATTATATTGTAATATAATTTTAATCAAATATGTGTTTGTATCCAATTAGATTGTGTTTTAATTATTACTTTTTTGTCCATTTTGTCCCTTTCTAGACATTATTGTGATAAACATGTTCTGTGATAAACATATATTATTTAGTGGCTCTACTATTTAGTGGCTTCTACATGTTCTGTGATAAACATATATTATTTAGTGGCTTCTACATGTTCTGTGATAAAGCATCCAAATTGTAAAGTACCATCAAATTATTTAGTGGCTTTACTATTCTGGCTCCTGTATCCCTTTAATTCATCATGCTACTTATACGAGACTGCAATTTGTATTTGAGTTGATAGTGTAGGTTTGTAATGACCATTCACGGGATAACCCTGCATATTACAATTTTTAACTTCTATTAGGAAAAATGTCCCCACAAAAGAATAAGTTTGTCAAGCCTGGGTTCATGTCGGGATATGAGAGACAAAGATTGGTAAATATTACTAGAAATAAAATAAAAATGGATGCTTTGAAATTGCAACAAGCTTCAAAGCTTGTAATGAATTCCAAGATGGTTACTCGAACAAGTTCGAGTAAGATGGGAAAAAGAAGCGCAAGTGACAGAGATGATGAGTATATCCCCGTCGGTGATGACTTGCTTAGCGAGGAAGATAGCAACCATAATGAAGAATCTTCCAACCCTAAAATGAAGAAGGTAATAAATTGGATATCAAGTCTTGTGTTTTTTTTGTCTTCATTCATTAGAATATCTCACTATTTTTCTTACGTTGCAGGTTGCAAACAATGATGACTCTTCTGTCTCTAAAATGAAAAAAGGTTAAAAATTTGATCATAAGCGATTTTTTTACTGTTCCAGTGTACAACTTACTACTATGGTTGCAAATGATGAGAAAGGCAACATCCGGGGTCCTCGAGTCTTGATCCTCTATTGGTGCTGGTCTTGACCCTCTACCAATGCTTGTATTGCCAATGTCTAATGATCTCTGATATGCTCTAATACACCGGTGTGCTCTTAAATTTCTTCTGATACGCCACTGTGCAATTGATACTTCTTCTGATACTCGGGTATCCTGCTATGGTGGTTTGGTTCTTCATTGGTAGAGCTGGTTGAGCCTCATCATGGATGTTATTGAGCTCTTACAGACCCACGGTGAGCTTCGATCTGATGCCTAGCTTCAACTTGATCGTAGAGGAAGAGTACTTTACTACGGTTTGAGCTTCATTGTGTAGATTTTTATTCTGATTTGAACTTCCTTCTATGTCTTATTAGTGTGTTGGACTATCTTGACAATTCTGGCTATTTGATCCTCAAATTTTGTCGAGGATGAGCATTTTTCCTTTTCTTTATATACATATTGAATCTAATTTTCTTAGATCTAATACAACACATGTAGCAAATGATAAGAAAAGAAACATCCGGGGTCCTCGAGTCTTAATCCTCCATTGATGCTGGTCTTAACCCTCTGCCAATGCTTGCGTTGCCAATGTCTAGTGAGCTCTGATACGCTCTAATACACCAGTGTACACTTAAATTTCTTCTGATATACCACTGTGCAATTGATACTTCTTCTGATACTCGGGTATCCTGCTATGGTGGTTTAGTTCTTCATTGGTAGAGCTGGTTGAGCCGAATCATGGATGTTATTGAGCTCTTGCAGACCCACGGTGAGCTTCAATCTGATGCCTAGCTTCAACTTGATCGTAGAGTAAGAGTATTTTACTATGGTTTGAGCCTCCTTGCATAAATTTTTATTCTGATTTGAACTTCTTTCTATGTCTTATTAGTGTGTTGGACTATCTTGACAATTCTGGATATTTGATCCTCAAATTTTGTCGAGGATGAGCATTTTTCCTTTTCTTTATATACATATTGAATCTAATTTTCTTAAATCTAATACAACACATGTAGCAAATGATGAGAAAAACAACATCCAGGTTCCTCGAGTCATGATCCTCCATTGATGCTGGTCTTGACCCTCTGCCAATGCTTGCGTTACCAATGTCTAGTGAGATCTGATACTCTCTAATACACCAGTGTGCACTTAAATTTCTTCTGATACGCCACTGTGCAATTAATACTTCTTCTGATACTCGGGTATCCTGCTATGGTGGTTTGGTTCTTCATTGGTAGAGCTGGTTGAGCCGTATCATGGATGTTGTTGAGCTTTTGCAGACCCACGGTTAGCTTCGATCTGATGCCTAGCTTCAACTTGATCGTAGAGGAAGTGTATTTTACTATGGTTTGAGCTTCCTTGCATAGATTTTTATTCTGATTTGAACTTCCTTCTATGTCTTATTAGTCTGTTGGACTATCTTGACAATTTTGGATAATTGATCCTCCAATTTTGTCGAAGATGAGCATTTTTCTTTTTCTTTATATACATATTGAATCTAATTTTCTTATATCTAATACAATACATATAGCAAATGATAAAAAAATCAACATCCGGGGTCCTCGAGTCTTGATCCTCCATTGATGCTGGCCTTGACCCTCAGCCAATGCTTGCATTGCCAATGTCTAGTGAGCTCTGATACGCTCTAATACACCAGTGTGCACTTAAATTTCTTCTGATATGCCACTATGAAATTGATACTTCTTCTGATACTCGTGTATCCTACTATGGTGGTTTGGTTCTTCATTGGTAGAGCTGGTTGAGCCGCATCATGGATGCGATTGAACTCTTGTCGACCCACGCTATGAGTCGATCTGATGCCTAGCTTCAACTGGGATCAAATTGTAGAGGAAGAGTATTTTACTATGGTTTGAGCTTCCTTACATAGATTTTTACTATGGTTTGAACTAACTTCTATGTCTTATAAGTGTGTTTTTTTGCATGGCTTACTACTATGGTTTGAACTTCCCTATGGCACTGTGTTGGACTATCTTGACAGCACCTACCTATATACTGCTACATTTATTATGTATTTTCAGGTTGCATACAACAGTCCTACGCGTAGGTCATCTCGTATTACAAAGAATATGTAAGATGTCATAGCAATGGGTGAGAGGACATTAGATCCACGATTAGAACCCTCTTTTATGGAGGATGTCTTGCGCATTCCTATATCAAGACATCAAATTTTTTAGGAGAGCGATGATGAGCCTTTAGATAATGAGCCAGTAGAGAATTCTGAGAAAATATCGAAGGGTAAGTTTTGTATTGAAATTTATAATGTGAATTGTGAGCTATTAATGGTTATGGTTTTTAAGTAGTCTATTTATGAATCTTTCCCTTTTGTTTCTGATAAGGTATGATGGAGAGTGGACCTTACACTAGGCAACATAGAGGAGCTGCTAAGCCATGGAAAAATGGGATAATGGAGTAAAAAAATCATATAGTGGGATGAAGATTGCCAACCGGTTGGAGAACATGGGCACCATTTGATGTCTCATCTTGGTAACCTTTCCCGAAATGACGAATTGTTTCTGTTAAAAATGTTATCTTGGCGTAAGGCTGATAAGGATAAACTAGAAATGGTCTGGGCGTCGGTTAAGGTAACTTTCTCCGTCTCTTTATCAGTATTTTCATGGATTACTATCTTTATTTTCACTATTATCTTACTTGATAGTAAACCCCCTATTGTCTGTTTTGCTAAACCTAGACACATTGGCATTGACTTTGTAGTCATTAACACTCAAGGTCTGTATTGTAAGCTGTAGATCATAGCACTATAATTCACCATCAAGAGTAAAAACAAATCGATTGAAGCAGCTGTGGCCTAGAAGTGTTGATTAAAACTGTCATTTCAAGTGTATTATTTTGTTTATATTCTTTTAATGTTGGAATGAAGATGTTGAAGTGGTTCCTTGTTTTTGGTTTGGGATGATTCAAGTAATTTATATCTTGCTGTTCTTGTGGTTATTTGGAAGTATAACCTCGGATATCATGATTGAATGCTTTACCATCACCTGTTGTTCACATATTTTTGCTATTGATAATGGCTACTTATATTGATAACTTAGATATCATGTTTTTTTTAAAGGAAAACACAAATGCACCCGATGCTTTTAAAGATATTTGCTTTAAGAAAATAGGAATTTCCTGGAAGGCCTTCAAGCATCGTGTGAAAAAAGACTTCTATAAAAAGTTTGAGACTGATGAAGAGCGCCTAGCAAATGTGCCACCCCGGGTGGAGCCCAGTCAATGGCCAACTCTAGTGGCATATTAGGGCTTGGGTAACACACAGGTATAAATCGACTAACAAATAACTTACATCCATATTCATACTAGTGGCAAACCCTTTATTTTAGTTTACTATATAATGTCCAAATGTTTTTTAGAAAGTTTCGGAGAAAAACCAAGTTAATCGCGGAAAACTTTGTGCTCTCCTTAGAACTGGTAGAAGATCCTTTCCAGAAATAAAAAAAAAGGTTAGTATTGTGTTTTTTGATAAGATAATTCTCATATATTTTCAGTTGATAATGTATAAATTTTTTCTTACTTTGGAACATGCATACACATCAGATGAGGCTAGAAAATAAGCCTGTTGACCTTGTCAACATGTGGACAACCACTAGAGGAAAAGATGGCAGTTATAATAAAGAAGACGGGGCTAATGGAACAGAGGTATATAAAATTCATATTTGTAATGAGTTTTTTTAAACAAAATGTCAATTGCAAATAAGAGAAAATTAACACAAACATCCTTTCATGCTATAGAAAATGTTAGAAAGGAGAATTGAAGAGCTACCAGCTGAAGAACGAGATTACGAGGAGCAATTGAATAATATTTACAGGAAAGTGATTGGACAAGATGGGCATAGCCGAGTTTTAGACCGAGGAGTAGGTGTAAGCGGTAACGGATCAACATCCTTAGCAGCTCATCAGACTGAGATTCAACAAGCAACAAATGCTGAGATTGTACAACTACGAGAAGATGCTGAAAAGTTACGAGAATATGCGGAGAAGTTGAGAGAAGAGACTGACGCATTAAGGAAAGAGCGTGAGGAGCAAGAGGCCAGGCACAAGAAAGAGCTTGAGGCGGTCAAGAGTGAGCTTAGGACTGAGCTCAAAGATGAAGTTGTGGCAATGTTCCTGACTGCTCAACTACTTTCTCAACAATCCAGTACATCGTCCAGGTAATTTGCCAACTTTTAACTTATTACATTGGTTTTTCTCTGTGATTCTTATGTTTGGTTTTCTTTCGTGGATGCAATTTATGTTTGGTTCTCCATTTCCTTTCTTTCAAGTTAAAATTTGTATTTATTACATTGGTTTCTTTTCTGGACTAATTTTTTGGACTGAATTTTACATAATCTTGGTATCAATATCGGAACTGAATTTTAGCTTATGTTTTCACTGTGTCCTTTTCCCTGGATATGTTCATCAGTGCTCTTTAGATTGTCATTACATTTTAACTTATTCTTAGTCTTTTGTAAGATCATCATGGAAATGTCATTTTTATTCTTGATTATAACTCGAGACAAAATGGCATGGGTCACCTGTGTTTGCTTATGAAATTATTAGTGGAAGCTGTTCATAAAATCTGTATCATTCAGTGGTTAGGGACCTAGAGGTTTCTCTCTGCATTTGTTGATACTGGAAACATAGATTTTGAACTGTTTCCATTATTACATAACATATTGCCAAGTTATTTTTTACATGAAATATGTGTATCACTTTTGTACTAGTTACCTGAGTTTATTGGCAATATAACCACTTGCTGGAAACTCCAAAACCAGTGATAAAATTTTATGGTCTGGCTTAAACACCTTTGATTTATGTAGTTTCTAGGGACTTAAGCTACAAATGATCACTTTTGCTTACCAATCTAGTTATACCTACCTATTAATTCCTTTGCTATTAGGGAATGGAGATTTTGGTTTTGTTATGCTTATTATAGAAACAAAACAAGTGTGCCTTCTCTCTTCATCTCTTTCTATGTAGAAAGAAGAAAGTTGAGACTTTATCAAAGACCTCGATGGGAAGAAGTAAAAAAGTCAACTTTGTTGACAAAATCTACAGTATCTTCTTCATTTGATCAAGATTTATAGTCCTATAGTTTAACTGTAATGATCCCTCTTCCTTTGCCTCTACCAATCAGGCCCTTAGCCAGGACCCTTTTGCCTGTGAATACCCAGACCAGATCATTCGAAAATGTCTCTGTTTCGTAGCAAAAGCCAATGCTAATGGAGCTTTATTGACTCCCACTTTGTCGAATTAGCTCGTCTTACTGAGAATTTAACTTTTGTAACTTCTTGATCTCTTCGTCGGCCTCGACTTTGCGAGTGCTTTATTGATATTATCATTACTCGGGCATGTAGAACAGTTTGAGAGTTGGCAATCAATCACTACATTGATCTCTTCAACTCGTTGCTTGTAATATGGAGTGAGTTTGAACTTTTCGTAACGCTCTTCTTATTTTTCATACCATCATTTGCATCTTTACGACTGTTTTTATCTTCATATATCATAATGCTGTTATGGTTTGCGCTTTTATCACATCTTCTCTCAATTCTTAAGTTTGTTATTAAATGAATCAAAATTGTCTTCACGTATCAATAGTTTTGTTAACTACATTCATTATTTGTCCAGTGTATAATGACTAAGCTTAGTCAAAAAGGGGTCTATAGGCTTGTTCAAAGCTATGATTATAGGATTCTCAATCTATTTCAAGTTTGAAGTGCTGCTGGTTCCATCCCATGCTTTGGTTCCTTTCCATGCATGTCCTTGGTGTCATGGGGTTAATAGAATTCTCTGTTTTATCTTTTTCCTGGGCCGATTTTTGGACTTAGCTTTTTATATTGTCTGTATAGATTTTAACTTTTACATTAGTTTTTTCCAGCTTGTTACTGTAATTCTTGCTAGAATAATTGTACTTCCCATTTAAAATGTTTCCCAATTTTCCCGTCTTCACTTAAAGCTTCCTTTTTTACTTGAAGCTTCCTTTGTCACTTGAAGCTTTTTATGTACATTGTTTTTTTTCCAATTTTTTTGTACGCAGGTCTGTACAGTTTGGAAGAACTGTTAGTAGGTTTGTACAATTTGTTTAAACCTTCATAAACTAATGTGGTC
Organism: Iris pallida; assembly: GCA_029216955.1. Taxonomy (NCBI): domain Eukaryota; kingdom Viridiplantae; phylum Streptophyta; class Magnoliopsida; order Asparagales; family Iridaceae; genus Iris; species Iris pallida. Next base: position 7,980,876 of record JANAVB010011200.1, on the reverse strand, counting down.
TAGTCTGTACAATTTGGAAGAACTTGTCTTTCTTTTCTGGTTGTTCATGTATAGTTAGCAAGTTGCTAATATATTGGCATATTTTCATTTGTAGGTCCTTCAAAAGCATTCTGGATATGCTAAAATAATGGGCGACGATCTTGTGATGATAAAAAGTTTGGGTTAATTTTTGGGTTCATGTTGGATATACTAAAAACATGGTGTAATTGTGGAGACAATGGGTTCATTTTGTAACTGATGTTATGGGTGATGTATAGTGTTTTGGATTTATTTTGGAAAAGGTGGTTAAGGATGCTTAATGGGTTCAACATTTTGTATGTAATGGTGGAGACAATGGGTTCATTTTGTAACTGATGCTGTGGGTGATGTATAGTGTTTTGGATTTATTTTCGAAATGGTGGTTAAGGATGCTTAATGTTAGACATCTGAGGACAAGCTTGACAACGTCCATGATTATATGAATTATGTGTATTTAAATTGTATATTTTATAGTTGAAAAATACAGACAATAATTTCATAAGTGTTACTTTTGGGACAGTTATGTAATTGTCCTAGATATAAACGACATTCTTTTGTAACGTTGGCAAATTTGTTTAGGACGGATGTTATTCGTCACAAACTCTTTTATTTTGGGACCGTTTTGTAAATCGTCGTAAACATGTAATAATTTAAACTCTTTTGGTACGGTTAGATTTTTCGACCCTAAAACCAAATTAGGACGGTATTTTTAGTCCTGAAACTTTTTGCCACGCCACCCTAATAGCACTGTCACTTACCGTTCTAAAATTCATCCTAAATTACAATTTAGGACTGATTTGGATCTTTTTAAGACGAATTATTGGCGTCCTAGAAAGACACTTTTTTTGTAGTGATTGACTCAAACAAGCCCCTCAAGCTTGGTATGATTGCCTAAGTTCCTTCCTACTTGAAAATAGTTTTTCAAAAAGGAGAGACGATAGTCTTTATTTATCAAAGCTTCAAATGATGGCATTTACTTATGCAAATTTATGTTGATGACATTATATTTTGTTCTACTAACGAACGATAATGTCAATAATTTGCTAAGTATATGTAGAGTAAGTTTAAGATGGGTATGATGGGAGAGCTGAACTACTTCTTTGGACTGCAAATCAAACAAAACTCTTAGGGAACCTTCATCAATCAAGCTAGGTACATGAAGGACTTGCTACAAAAGTTTGACTTTGACAATGCAAAGGCTATCGGGACTCCGATATCAACCAAACTTGATCTTGATGAAAGTGGCAAACCAGTCGACCATCGTAAGTACCGAGGTATGATTGGTAGTTTATTATAGCAAACTGCTAGTCGACTTGATAGTATATTTAGCATTTGTATATATACAAGATATCAAGCTAATCCTAAGATCTCACAGTTATGCACAGTTATGCACAGTTAATCCTAATATCATTTGACCTAATTGGATATTCTGATGCTGATTTTGATGGATGCAAAGTAGGCCGTAAAAGCACCAGTTGTACGTGTCATTCCTAGAAAAAGCTCTAGCCTTTTGGTTTAGCAAGAAGCAAAATTTTGTTGCATTGTCAATGACAGAAGCCGAGTATATTATCATAAGTCGTTGTGTACAAATTTTGGGGATGAAACAAACATTAGAAGACTATAAACTGCACTACACTAAGATTGCCATTTATTGTGACAAGACTAGCACAATAAATCTGACTAAGAATCCTGTATGTCACTCACGCACTAAACATATCGAAATACGTCATCACTTTTTACGTGATCGCCGACAACATGGCGATATATGTTTAAAAATTATTGACACAAATCATCAGCTGGTAGATATATTCACAAAACTATTGGCTGAAGACCGATTCAACTTTATTTGTCGCGAGTTAGGAATGCTTGAATTTTCGAAAACATAATTATGTTCAGGAAAATACTTAGACACTATACAAATGATATTTTTAAGTCAAAGTTATTTTGGGTACAAGCCGAAAGGGCCTTCTGTCATACAGCTATAAATAGCTTGAAGCGAAACGGTGTACTAGTCTTCGGCCTAACGCTAGCTGGGATCCGACCCCTGCAGCTAACCTAAAGTAATAGAGATTTATTAAATCAAATGAAAAATAGTTTTTAGTTATTTTTAAACATAAAATAAATTATATTTCATTAAATTCAGGCATGCTTAACTCGGACCGAACTCTGGCCGAGTTTACGCCGAGATCGGTGACCCCTGTTCTAGAACAGACCCGATAATTAGCCCACACCAATTTATATTGCAAAAATTTAACAAACCTTACATTCCTCGCCGATCTGTAGCCGAATACCGCCTCTCCAAGTCCCTAAAATCAAAACCCTAATCTAAGAAATGTCAATCCTTAGGGTTTCCATCTCCAAGCTTTTAGACTCAAAGGTTTTTTGTGTGCTCTTCCAATCTATATCGTTCTTTTGAGGTAATTCTTTCACTTTTGTCTTCAATTTCTAATGGCTCCTAGAATTTCTAAGAAGAACGAGAGAGGAGATGGCGCTTAGACTTCGAGCCAATCATATAGTCCTCCAAAAAATCTTCTTAGTCCTCCTCCATCCGATGAGGATGATTTTGAGGCTACTTTATTTATAGATATAGAAACCTATAGCTTGGTTTGATGACTATCATAAATTACCTATTTGTCCGAGAGATTCCATTAATTTCAATATATTTTCGGAATATTGTTTAACTTTTTAAAATACCGACCTACGTGAATTTTTGGAAATTGCTAATCTAATACTAAAATGTCGTTCAGATGTTTTATTACAATTTATAATATTCGCAGATCATCATGTACTCATCCGTCTGTCTTATCGAGATGGAATTTGATGATGATGACTTGAGTGAATGGCTCCAGGTTTCCAACACTGGATATGCTCTAGTTGACATCACCAAAGTCCAATTTTGTACCGACTTAAACTTAGAAACCATCAAGGATGTGATGTGTGCTCCGAACCCAGACGCCGGGATTGCTCAAGTCAAGGTACTTAAACCAACACTCTTATGAACTCTATTGGATCCTTATGGTGTCTATCTTGCCCAAAATGGGATCTACATATGAGATTATGTATTTGGAGTTGTCTGATATGTATCAAATTCAGTTTAGGATTCCATTTAGTCTTCCAAAGACCATGATGGCGGTTGTGTTCAACTGTAAGAAGGCCGATCAAAATCTTATCTACCCGATGATTCTTTCTAACATATTAATACAACATTTCTTTGGATTCGTGTCCAGAGGTGTTCCACCTGTTCCTCAGGCCCCTCAACCTGCACCAGCCCCTACTGATGTCTCTCTTACTCGTACTATAGACCAACTTTATGCCTTGATGACCCTCTAGAGCGAATGATTGAGGCTCATTTCACTCTTAACAATGAGCATTATCAGATAGAGCGCATCCGTCAGAAAGACACAGATTATCGCCTCACTTACCAGTTCCAGACCCTACGGAATGATATTGTTGATCTTTACTGGACTGTGACTCATCATCCCTCCTGTCCCACACCTATACTACGTCATCCGGACTTTACTGGACCAAAATTTGACGATCGTCAGGCTCGACGATAATTTGATCCTACTACAACCTATATTGATCCTACTCGATCTGCTGGTGTTGATGAGAGTTGACAAGATTGTCTAGGCTTTGGATATTTGTGACTCAATCTGCTAATGATGATGTAGATGATGATGTGTAGTTGTTTACTTTAGACATTGCACTAGTTTGTATTAGATATGGCTAACTATCTTTTAGACTTTCATAGTATATTAGTGAATTGTAAGTACTTGCATGCTAATGCTTAGTGTATCTACTTGATTTATTTTAGTTTTACTTCTGCAATTTGATATTGTTGGCCATATCTATTACTATATCTCTTGGTATTGTTATACCTTCTCTATTTTCATTGTTTGTGCTTACTATTTACGGGGGAGCCTCTATTTTTCTAAATGACAATGAGGGACAAGAGTAGTATATACCAAATACAACGAGCGACTTCGTAATGGTCAAAACAGGCGGGTATAAATTTTTTTACTTATTTTATTTATATTATTTGGTATAAAATCAACGTTTGTTAAAATGGGAGAGATTGTTAGACCATTGGTCATAGTGACACCTGATTTTGATAATCAACATAAACTTTGGTCGATACACAAATAATTCACAGCTACATGTACACAATGAGAACGTTTACTTCCAGACAGCTACCACTCATCATCTTCATCATACAAAAACTTCATATGCTGATCAGGACATCTTTTTATACTTTCTTTTGTATTTTTTTATTTTATTGAGTCTAAAAAGAATATGAGGTCGATCAAATTGGCAATTGCCTATTCTACTAAACTCTACATTCCAAATAGCCTACCTATCTACTCAACATTCCATACTAGCCTATCCTAATATCTAATATCAATACTAGCCCAATACCAAATAGCAACTCTTAATGAAAATATAAATAACTTTTCAGAGAATTAACTCTACAAAAGAGTTTGGCCTGAGTTTGGCCCGAACTCTGCCCGAGTTCAGCCATGTTAGTTCCTGGTCTTTTACGGTCTTCCTAAAGATCTGCAACCAATTTTTGACTTACAAAAATATTGAACAGAACTCATGCCGAGTTCTGCCCACAAAAATGCTGTAAATAGATAAGAAGTTCTCATTCCAAAAATCACTTATTCATTCTTCTCTTCTCTATCTATTCAGAAGCATTAGAGAGCTCTACACTTTCACATCTGGCCTTAAACAATTCCTAGCCAAGCAAAGTGTCTTTTCGTTTCGATCTAGAGTTTGGTTCGAGTTTGTAAATAAGGCTTTCCAAAAATGTTGCGATTTTCAAAGTTTGCCTCATTCGAAGTTGCGAGTCATTCGATAAAACTCATGGTTGTCAAGAACTGTAAGCGGTTCGGATTCAAAGTTTATGCCATAGTGGATTAACATTAAGCAAGAGTACTCGAGACTGGACTAGTCCTCTTAGAGGGATACCAGTGTACATCGCTATTTCATGAGTTTGCTTTTCTGATGCTCTTTACTTTACACATTTAATTTCTTATAAAGTTTGTTATCTTCTGCCTATCACTTATCACCTGTAGCACTGCATATATTTTTATCAAGTGATTATATTTCTGCCGCACACACGACTCTATTCACTCATCCCCTCTAGAGGTGCTCAACGTTTCTACACAAAAAAATTAGAAAAAAAATCTACTTTATATGTATTTCGAAACAAAAATATTTATTTTCCTATATTATTAAAAACTTGCAATAAAACTTATATATACATGAAAAAATAAATACTATGAATATATGTATTTGTACTCACGTATAAATACCATAATTAAAAGGAAAAATAATTAAGAAATAACTAGGGTAAGTTGGCTTGAGAATATAGGAGAGCTTCTTGATCACAATTAGAACATTTGGTTAGGAGAGGGAAATGACATTCAACGAAAACAGACAATTTAGATAACTGCAATTTACATAACTAGAAGAATAAAATCACGGATATAGTTTAAAAATGATGACATACACGACAACCCATCAATGTCTAAGTTTTGATCAATACTATCGTTAAATCTATAAATTTGTAATAAAAGAAAATAGGTAGTAGTTCCTCGATCTACAAATATGATCAATTACTAAATATTCAAAATTTAAATTCTTGTTCAATCTTATCATAATCTTCAAAATTTGTGTTTTATAAAAAATAGTCAATATCGCCTTATCAATACTTAATTTTATATGCTTCAGAATTTAAATTCCTAGAAACACACTTTTTTTTCTTCATTCAAATTGAGATTTTTTTTATCCTCAAGAATTTAACTCCACAAATATATATATATATATATATATATATATATAAAAATATATATATATATATATATATATATATATATATATATATATATATATATATATATATATATATATATATATATATATATATATATACGGCTGCTACTATATGGGTCATTTGGAAGAATCACAACAAAGCGAGATATGAGGGCTATCAATACAATGCCGACCAGATCATTAGGAAGGTTACCAGGCAGTGCCATAAGATCAGGGGCATCTATTCGCACGGGCAGACTGGTTTTTGGGTTTCTCTTCTTTCCTAACCTACGGTTTTTCGATTTTGTTCGTATACTTGTATAGGCGTCGGCATTTTGTACCTAGGGTATACTTGTACAGGCTTCGGCATTTTGGGCCTTTATGGAATAAAATGGGGTATTTCTTAAAAAAATAAAAATAAAAATAAATAAATAAATAAATATATATATATATATATATATTTATATATATATATTATATATATATATATATAATATTTATATATATATAATATATATATATATATATATATATATATATATATATATTTTTAATATATATATATATATATAATATTTATATATATAAAATATATATTTATGGCTAAGGGAGAACTTGAGTGTTGTAGCTAATCTGGAAAATTTAGTTGTGCTATTAAAAGCCTTTGTAATCTCAGTTCATTCATCAATAAAGATAATTGTTTTATATACTCTATTTCTACCGTTGCTAATATCAAATCAGAGATAACCATTTGAGAACTTGTCATCTTGCCTTAAACGAGTGCAACTCCAGACTCGTACGGCATCACGCCCCAGAGAGGACGATGATTCGGATAAATCGATACGGGTACTAACAATTTTTTGGGTCAGTACGTGATATATATATATATATATATATATATATACATATAGGATTTTGCTGACTCGTGTATATTTTTGATGCTTGCTCCATGAAGCTGTGGTGGAAGCTCCGAACGGAAAACTCGATCTGGTCCCGATTTATGAAGGCTAGATATTTTCGGACTTCCACCCAACGACGGCCATAGCCAACAACAGATCATCAGCCAACTAGAGACGCATTATCCTCGGTCGGAACCTCGCAGAACCCTTCATGAACACCAACACCTCCGATGATTCGGGAACGCTGTGGTGGTCCTTGAATTTCGACTGTAATTTTATGCTAGCATCAGCCAGAACGGTGACGAGAGGCACAGGAGAGCACAACCCCTTCCATGCCCCTTCTGGCAGTCTGCCATCCCTAACAAGTGGTCAATTCTCATCTAGAAAGCGCATCGCAGAAAACTCCCAACCGACAATGCCCCCACTTCCATCGGCTTCAGCTTGGCGTCAAGATGCCACTGCTGCCTCTCTCCTCAAGAAGAAACCACAGAGCACGTTCTACACTCCGGCGAATCGCTTCTCAGTTGTGGTCTCACCTCTCCATCAAATGGCCGCTGCACCAACAGGCTGGGGGCTTCAATGATCTCTTCGCCAACTGGGGGAACTCCAACAGGCACCAGATCGTCGTAGTCGCCGATATTTGGGTATTATGGAAGAATCGAAACAAGTTTAGATACGAAGGCCGCTTATTCAACTCCCCACAACTTTACAGAGAAGTCTGCAGACAAGTTCTCAAGGTCAGCAATCGCTGTATTCAAGTACCGGCCAGACACTAGTGGTTCCGACATGGTGGTTTTTTGTTTCGGTTCAGTGCACGCCCTCCCGTCACTGACCGGCTTTCTTGTTTTTGGGGGTTTTTTCTGTGCGACTCGCGCCTTCTTGTATAGTCTTTGTCATTTTAAGCCTTATACATCAATAAATTATAGCTTGGTTATATATATATATATATATATATATATATATTGGAGAAAGTAAATATATATAAGTATCAGGCGCAAAAAGTCGAAGCCTTTACAAAAGAGCGCGACTTGCGCTAACAGAAAGAAAAAGATTTATACCGGACCGCACCGGGGATTAGGTTAACGCAGCTTCTCCCAGAACCTGCTCGAGGAGTGAGAGCAGCGAGCGCTGACTTTGCTGATTTGTCTGAGAACCTCTTGAAAAAGTTGAGGGGTTCTGAGTTGGCGCCCTTCATATCTGTACTTGTTCCTATTTTTCCATAAAACCTAAATGCTGGCGGCAACGACGATCTGGTGCCCGTATGAAATGCTCTAGTCAGCGAGAAGATCGTTGAAGCCCCCGGCGTTGGGGTACATGTAACATTTGCTGTAGAGGTTGGACCATACCTGATGGGCTAGCTCCCCTGAGAGCAAAATGTGGTCTGCTGATTCTACTATCAGGGAGGAACAACAGTGACATTTAGACGCTAGGTTGAAACCTAGTGAAGTGAGGGAGTCATCAATTGGAAGCTTTCGTCTCTGCGCTCTCCAAATGAGGATCGACCATTTGTTGGGGATGCAGGACTGCTAGTATGGGGCGATGAAAGGAGAAGTCTCGCCACTTTCGCAAACCACGGTCCTAGCCGAAGCAAGAGTGAAAACGCCATCAGGCGTCGGGGACCACCTAAAGGAGCCATTGGCGGGGACTATCAAAGGTTCCGCAATGGTACGATCGAGGAGAATATAACGCCAATTCGTCGACGCTCTGCTGTTGGCGATCACGGTTGTGGGGTTGGAGTGTTGGCAATATCTGGCTTTCATGAAATGAGTCCAGATCGAATTTTCCGTGCGAACCTTCCACCATAACTTCTTAGAGCTGGCCGCCATAATGTGGGCTAATCTGTTGAAACCCAGCCCACCATTTTTGGTGGGTTTGGCCATGGTGTCCCAGCTGGCCCAGTGGTATTTGTCTTTGCCATCACTGTGTTCCTAAAAGAAATTAGAGATGAGAGACTCAATAGATGTTAAAACCTTCTTCGGGGGGGGGGGGCGGGAGGGGCAAACTGCCAGGGTGTAGATAGGGAGAGAAGAAAGTACATGTTTGATCAGAATTATCTTCCCTCCCGGGAAGAGAGTGGCGTTGTGCCATCCTTCAATTTTGGTTATGACCTTCCTGACCAGACCGTTGAAAATACCTGTATTAGATCTACCGTAAACCAGCGGGCATCCGAGGTAAGTGAAGGGAGGATAAGCGGTGACAAAAGATATGAGATTTGTGAGGGTCTCCGAGTGGTTTCTTTCAGCTTTATGATGGGTGTATATGATGCTTTTGTTGGGATTAACGCGTTGCCCCGAGCATCTGGTATATTTCCCAATCATATTGTGAACAGCTTCGACCGGCCCGATGTCTCCAGCCGAGAAGATAAGGATGTCGTCCGCATAGGCCAAGTGCGTGATCAGGGGACAACCAGTGGTGGTATGGAAATGATGAAACCTGGGGGTGTTGGCCAGGCTGTTCAGGTTTCTGCTGAGGCCTTCTGCCAGAATGATGAAGATGGTGGCTGAAAGAGGGTCCCCTTCGTGACCCCCCGGCTGGATTTGAAGAAACTTTCCGCTTGCCCGTTGATGATGGTTGAGAACCAGGAATTGTTGATGGATCTAAATATGATGTCAATCCACGGTTCAGAGAAACCGAAGTCCTTGAGCACCAAAATAAGGAATTGCCAGTCTAGGCGATAATAAGCTTTCTTTATGTCCAGTTTGATGGCCACATTGCCTCCCTTGGACGGGAATTTCATGCACGTGATCATCTCTTGAGCTAGGAGAATGTTGTCTGTGATGTTGTGCCCTTGGACAAAGCCGCTTTGTTCTTCTGATATGATATAGGAAAGGATGGTTGAGATGCGAGACGCAATGATCTTGGAGATGATTTTGTTGGTGAAGGTGCAGAGGCTGATGGGGTAAAAATCTTTAAAAGTCTCTGGGCTGTCTTTCTTGGGGATGAGAATGAGGTTGGCACACGAGATGGATTTGGGGTATCTGGCTCCCTAAAAAAAGGCATCAGCCGAATCGAGGAAATCTGCGGCAATGATATCCCAGCAGGTGCAGAAGAAAGCCTCGGAGAAACCATCAGGGCCAGGGGCGCTGTGCTCGTTCAGGGCCCAAACCGCCGCTTTGACTTCTCCTGCGGCAGGGATGGCCTGAAGCAGCTCATTCTCTCTCTCGCTGATCATAGGAGGAATCTTGGACAGGAGGTCTTCATCTTTTAGGATAGGGTCTTTAGTGAATAATCTGGTGTATTAGTTAGCGGCTGCTTCCTGGATTTTCCTTTGATCTTTCAGGATTTGGCCGTCTTCATCTGTGATTTGATGCAGATTCAGTTTTTGTTTCCGACCTTTAACACAGGCGTGGAAGAAATTCGAGTTTTTGTCTCCCTCAGAGTCCCATGCCAACCTGGCTTTCTGTTTTCAAAATTCTGTCTCAACCTTGAGTCTGGATTTGAGGATAGCCCTGGTTAGGTTAAGCGTGGCACGATGCTCCTTCGATCTGTTCGATATGAACAGAGCCTTAGCTCTGACCACATCATCCTCCACCTTCTTGATTTCCTGGAAAATGTTGCCGAAAGCGTCCTTGCTCCAGTGCGCCAACACTTTTTTGGTAGCTTTGAGTTTAGCTGCTATACGAAACAGGGGATCGAGATGGGAGGTAGTATCCCAAGCTGTCGCAACGATGTTCCAAAATTGATGATGGGAGCTCCAGAAGTCCTGGAATTGGAACACTTTCTTGATTTGATTAGAATTGCTGCTAATCTCAATGAGAAGGGGAGCATGATCCGATTCCGTGGTGTTAAGGTGGGATAAGTTGGAGATGAGGCCTGTGTCTAACCAGCTGTTGTTCACCAGGGCTCTATCAAGACGAGAGTACTGCCGCCTAACCCCCTCCTGCATGTTGCACCAAGTGAACTCATTGCCAATGTACGACAGGGAGGTCATATGGGCGTTGAAGATGAAGTTGTTGAAACCATCCATGGTTGTCTGGAGGGGGGCCTGCCCCCAGATTTTTTTCTCTCTGGAAGAAATAGTATTGAAGTCTCCGACGCACAACCACGGGAGTTTGCCCATTGTCTGTCAGAGTGGCCCAGACAGCTTTTTTCTCGATAAGGTCACAGTTGCCGTGAATTGCGAAAATAAGGGATCGGTTCTGGAGCGTCGGGTGCTCTATCCAGCAAGTGAGCGCTTGCCTGGAGTCGTGAATGGTAACAAAATTTATGCCGTTTCCAAAGAGGATCCAGATGTCGTTGCACCCTGCCACCGCTGTCGGAAATTCGAGCGATAGTAGGAGAGCTTTGAGCTTCTTTATTGGAATTTTGGGTTCTATGATGATGAGAATGTCGATGCGGTAGATTTTTTTGAGGCTGGTGATTCTGTTAATGGTGGGTTTGTTAGCAAGCCTACGGACATTCCACGTGAGTATGTTAAGCATTGGGGGGAGGGGGGTTGTGTTGCTTTGCAGCAGATCTAGTAGTCATGGCTGTGAGATTTTTGTCCTATTTTTTCTTCTTCTTATTGTTGTATTTTCTCGCTCCTTTTGAGAAGCTGTAGAAATGTCTGGCGTGTCCTCTTTCTGTCAGAGCTGATTCTGTTCCGATTCGTACCCGGAGATATTGGCCTTTGCCTCGATTTCTCTCAGCACGCTGAGGGGGTTTGAGGGGTCAAGGAATCCTGCTTCCGAAGCAAGTAGCATTCTGTGAGCTGTGTCAGCTCCTAGTATGGCGAGGATGTTCTCTGGGGGTAGAGGACATTATGAAACGGATGGATCCGGGAGAGGTGATTCTTACTCCTCTCTATCCAACCTCTCTGGGCGCTCAGCTGCTGGGACGTTATCAGAGATTCGGACGTCTTCTCCTGCGAGAGTATCCTCTGTAAGGGCAACAATGTCGAAAGAATTATGGAGTTGGATGTCCTCTGGCGCGGGGGTCGCTATCACCCGAGTGGGTTGAGATAGGTAGGGTACTATTTCCTGGGAATGGAGGGGGGAATATTTGGGAGAGTGGTATCCTCCGAGCAAGCTGGCTCGTGCTGATGAGGGAGGATGTCAGGGGGGTGGGGGCCTTCGAGCCAGCTGACTGGTGCCGGAAGGTGGTAGGTGGAATGGGCAGCACCGAAGGTTAGTCGGGCATTTGTTTACTGGATGTAGCCTTTCGGGCGACACACTTCCTCAGTTCCAGGTATGCTTTGTGGCAGTTCTTGGATAGGTGGCCTCTTAGGTGACAATGCTTGCGATAGATGATGTTGCTGTCATATACCAGTGCCTGAGTATGAGTTCTGTCCCCAAGAAGGAGCTCTATGTGTTCTGGGGATCTAAGAACAGATCCAGTTCAACGCATATCTTGGCGAAGTTGCCTTTGGAGAGGTTTCAGATTTCTTCTGCTACCGCCACCAGGGATCCGATGGTGCTTGCTATCCTTTTGAGGGCTGCTGTGGCGAAGAAAACTAAAGACAGGTTGGGGACGGTGACCCATGCTAATATAACGGTCAAGTCGACCTTGGGGTCAAAGTCTGGCGACCATTTGACGATTTTCACTCTGAGAGCATCGAATGAGGTGGAGCCCTTGGCCCACACGGCCGTAAAGTCTTCTGCGGAGGATAGGTAAAGGTAACAGTATTTAGGATCCAATGGTGCCACCTGGTATGCCGAGACGATGCCCCAGCCTGCTATGGCCTCTTGAACAGTGGAGAGTTTCGGGCATCCTGTTTGGAATTTTAATACCAAGGTTCTCTCGAATCATCTGGCAAGAGACAAAATCTCCTCCAGGGAGAAGGGGATTAGGATAGGCAGACCACTAGCCGAAGTCGGGTTGTCGACTTTGCTAAGCTCGATGTCTTCAAGAAGCGGAGCCAAACGAGACCCGCGATCTGGCCTTAGCGCGTCTACGAAGGAAACTGGTTTAGCGGGATAAACTGCCTGAGCCGGGGGCGTCACTGCAGGCAGGGATAGAGGGAGGGAGGAGGGGTCGTGGGAGACCGAGTTGGCAGTCCCTCCCCTAAGGATAGAAGGTAGCTAAGCTGGTGCAATTCTAACACCAGGGGATGAGGGAGGCAAGCCGAGCTGGCGACGACGTCCGAGGAGGAGGGACGAGAGCTGGCCAAGGGGGGCGCATACGCCGGAGACCCCATAGGGGGTGCATAGGAGCCCGAACAACTGGGCGCATACGAAGACGACACAGTGGGCGCATGGGCACCCGGGGCCGAGGACGCATAAGTGCGAGGAGCCGCGAGCGCATGGTCCGTCTCAGCACTGGTGCGAGAGCCTGGAGGGGGCGCATAGCGCGAGAGCAAAGTGGGGGAACATACCCTGTCAACGTGGACGTGGGCGCATGCGCCGCCTGTAAATCCTGTGATGGGAAGAAACGAGGCTGGTTTCAAGTTCATATTTGAATTTGAAGACGGCGGGATCTCGAGGATGAATGAGCGGGAAATTGCTGAGCACGAGGCCTGCGAAACGCCACCGGGTGCTTGGGGCCACTGGAGAGGAGCTGCCGACGAAGTGCCGCCGACGGGGTGGGGCCAACGGAGAGGGAGGCTACCCCGGGCATGCCCGCTGGAGCAGGAGGAAGTCCGGGCGGCCAGCGGAGCTTGGGTGCCAACTCCATCGAGGTGATGCCCACAACTGCCACCTCCTCCGGCGACCAATCTCTGGTTGGGGGCCGGGGCGGAGGGTGACCACCGGAGGTAGGCGGCCCTGCCCGTACTGGATGCGGCAGATAGGAATGGCGAGATGGGGAGGGGTGGGCGGATGAGGAGCGAGCACGGCGGCGGCGGGCCGGACTAGCGCTGGCGGCCAGACCGATGGGCAACTTTGGTGGGCGAGGGAAGGACAGGGGAAGGGGAAGAAGGGGAGGGGGGGTCTCCCTGGGAAGTGGAAGGGAAGGGGAAGTCATTGATGTATTATATATATATATTTTTTTTTACTTCTCATATTTTCCTTAAAAATTTAAATTCCACAAATCTCCAAAATTCTTTTTTTTCTTTTTATTTCATCAATTTAGTCGAAAGCAAAATCAACATTATCGTAACAGGAAATTCACATCCATAAGCATCATAGAATGGTATTCCTTAAAGGATCAAGAGTTTAAGAATTTCCATCTTGAATATTTGGGTAACCTCGAAAACTAATGGCATCAACCACCCTATTTTTTTGTCACATGAAAGATTGCCTCAACAATCGATTTACCTTGAAGAACCAATTTTGCCAATCGAAAAGTCTACTCACCTTCTACAAAGTACATCACACCGTCATCAAAAACCAATCGCACTGGAGGTAAGATCAAAACTTTTATATTTTCTTCTATATTTTTAATTTTATTGGGTCTAGAAAAATATATGAGGTTGATCAGGATTCGTACTGGCTTAGGTTGTATTTGTCCACTATATCCAAAAAGCCTACCTATCCATACTTCCAAGTCTACCATCGAAAAGGCCGAAAACCCAGTACACAAATCTAGCCCAAACCAAAGAGTTATGATCCTGACAGCACTCTCGGTGAACTTGACCAGAACTCGACCCGAGTTTGGTCTGGTATTTCAAATTTCAGTTCCACCGAATCTACCAACAACGTTCATTTGCGAGATTCATACATCCGAACTCATCTCGAACTATGCCCAAATTTGATCTATAAAAGCACTATAATTAGAGGAGAATTCTCATCATTTCAAATCACTCATTCACTCTCTCTTTTCTATTTTTTTAAGTGTTTTCAACTAGCCAAATCTTTTAAATGAATCCTATACCGCTCTTAGCCAAAGCCAGTCAATCTAGAGTTTTGGTACAGAAGAGTCGTATCAGATGTGTCATTCAGAAAATTAACTAGTGGAGTCGATCGTGCGCTCCTCACCAAGCACGGTAATGTAAGAGACTACAAGCTCTCATTTAGCTTCTTCCATAGTGGATTAACATCGAGCAAGAGTACTCGAGACTGGACTTGTCCTCTCAGAGGGATACAAGTGTCACTTCTGTTTCCCATTATACGTATTTTTAGGATACGTATACGGATTTCTGACAATTGTCAGGTGGCCCGTATTTTTACTTATCTTGCTTAGCTTAGCCTTGGTTTAAATCTTGACTTGATTGGTTCAACTTGGTTCAACATGACTTGGCTTGGCTTGGTTTGGTTTATATTGGGTTGAGATGAGAGGGGTGGCTATATAAGTCAACTTCTTCTTTTTCCTCCATTATTTGCATTTACTTCTTCATCTTCTTCATTTACTCCTCTCCACCTACACCCAAGAGCTCTAGGCAAGTGCAACTTGCTTCATGATAGATCTTGGATTTTATTGTTCCAATGTCTTCCTCTCATAGTTCTAAGCCTCTTTAGAACATGTGATTCTGGGTTTTGATGGATAGATTTTTGTAGATCGAGGTTTTGCCCTTTCTTATAATTTTCTTGGCTTTGATCTATGAAAACTTGGTATTTTCGAAAACTAATTATTCCATGCTGTAGAAAATTTTATTCTATCCAATTTTGACCTTTGAAAAGTTGGATTTGGACTTGTTTTGACCAAGTTATAGACTTTTGAAGGTATAGGTTCAAACCATGGAAATTCCTGCTGATTGGAGAAGATAGTGAGCAGTGTGCCCAAGCTTTTTAGCTTGTGCCACTGTGTTGCATGCGCTTCTTAGCGCGGCGCAGCCAGACCCAGTGCGCGCGCTCCTTAACGCGGGTAACCTGAGTCAGGCGCAACCGAACCTGAGTTAGGCGCAACCTGAGTCAGGCGCAACCCAACCTGAGTCAGGCACAACTTGAGTCAGTCGCAACCTGATTCAGGCGCAACCTGAGTCAGGCGCAACCTGAGTCAGGCACAACTTGAGGCAGGCGCAACCTGAGTCAAGCACAACCCAACCCGAGTCAGGCGCAACCTAGCCTCGTGCAGCCTAGTGCCTGGCACAACATGACTTGGCCCGACTCGTTCTGGCACAACTTGACCCGACCTTGTGCATTCTAGTGCCTGGCTCCCTAGTGCCTAGGTGCAACCTGATGTTTGGGCGCAACTTGTGACCTTGGCACCCCTAGTGCCTGGCGCAACTTGGCTAATGCCACTTGTTGGCCATGGTACCCTTTGCCACTCCCCATTGGGCGCATGATGTCCCCAGTTTCCCCTTTTTATGATTTTTGCACCCATTTTATATCCTTACGCCTTTTTGATATGAACTCGTTATGAACACGATGTGAGCCTGACATGTTAATTGACATGATAAATTTTGTTAATTGACATGATAAATTCTTGATGGTGGTCCGTTGTGGCATACCCTTGACAAGCAATATTGATATGATAATTTGACATGACATGATAGGTAACTTGATAAGACATGTATAATCTTGATAGTGGCCCGTCGAGGCGCACTTCTGACAAGCAATCTTGACAAGTAACAAGTAACCTAACTTGACATGATAATCTTGAACGCTATTGCGATAGCTACCTGGACTTGCTAAGTAACTCTCGTCTTGACACCGTGGTTGCTTTTCTTGGTTGTGCCTGTACAAGCTACATGTCTCGTCTTGTATCATGTC
The DNA here is from genome assembly GCA_029216955.1 of Iris pallida. Lineage (NCBI taxonomy): Eukaryota > Viridiplantae > Streptophyta > Magnoliopsida > Asparagales > Iridaceae > Iris > Iris pallida. The sequence continues at coordinate 7,964,639 of JANAVB010011200.1, read as the reverse complement.
TAGGACATGAATTCCTGGTTACCACGGTTAGGGATTCATACTGAATCTGACTAGGATAATGACTAGATTGATCAAGTAGTTCATGAAGAGATTTCCCAGCTACAGGCAGTCCCATTATCTGGGTGCTCTAATTGGACTTGTAGCCTGCCGTCGAGTAGGGCACATTTCCAGCACACTGTCATGTGTTGCACCTCTAAGTCACCTAATCCAACTCTCTCAACTTGTGACCGGATAACCTGGATTAAGACTGCAGGGCTTGTGGCTGTTGGAACATCTCGATGCATCTTGTTAGTAACTAAGCTTATGATAACCCTAGTTAGTTAAAGTATCAAGCCGTACTCTTTGTTTGGCCGTGAATGATGGATGCAGTCCTATCTTGTTTAGTCTTGCCTAGATCCAGTACATGGCTATCTCAGGACATGCTTGTTTATGCTTTACTTTATCGATAATTGGTTAGAGACTAAGTTCTGTTTAGGTGAAGGGTTACAACCCTGATCCTTGTTTGGTTTACGGGTTGTAACTTGGTTACCGGAATAGTCCGTTAGTCATCTTATCATTTATCACTCTGTTTTCTCTAACTCATGTCTTTCGTTATCCTTTATGTATCATGTGTTAATATGCTTGTTTTAGTTCTTAAGTGAAGCCTCCCTTGTGGCACTTGCTCTTTCTGGGGTCTGACCCAGCTGGTTTTGTATGGCCAGATTTCGGAGTAGATCCCGAGGATCTCCCTGTCTTCCAGCCAGATGGTGACCACTTATAACGCCCCAAAACCATAATACTGGGGAGCGGGGGCATACATAGCCAGCTACGTATATTGAAATGGAATCCACCTTGCTATACGGTCACGGCTGTCTAGATACATGAGGGTTTAACTACAAGCCATCAGTCTCTTATGGTCATTAACAAGCCTATTGTCTCAATCTCATGCAAGGAATAGCTGTTACAAGATGTTAGAGCATCAAATATAAAATAGTAAGGCGTCCCATACATTACATATTTGGATGATCATGAATCTAGTCGTACAAAATGTGAAGACTAGCAAGAGTTTCAGTCATACATGATCAACCCTAGGATTCGTCAATCATGTTACAGCCCGTAGGCAGACAGTAAGTAAAGTGCAATACGAGCTAACACGTGCTCGCCGGCTAAACGCCTCAAAATAATATTTTTATAATAAAATGGAAGAACAAAAGGGAAACCCACTGGTTGCCTTGGTTACGCCTGGTGGTCACCATCTGGCTGGAAGGTAGGGAGATCCTCTGGAGCTACTCCGGTATCTGGCCACGCTAAACCAGCTGGGTCAGATCCTAGAAAGAGCAAGTGCCACAAAGGAGGCTTACTTAAGAACTAAAACCCAGTAATTAGCATAAAACATAATAACATATTAAAACTGGAGATATGGAAAAATTATGAGGATATCGATGCGATAACCATGGGACTATTCAGATAGCCAGGTTACAACCCATAAACCAAACAAGGATCGGGGTTGTAACCCTTCATCTGAACGGAACATGGTTTCCACCATTTATCGATAAAGTAAAGCACAAGAAATCAGGTCATATAACAATCTTTTACAGGATCAGGACAAGACTAGACCGAGTTAGACTTCATCCAATCAATCACGGCCAAGCAATAAGTACGGCTTGATACTTTAACTAACTAGGGTTATCACAGGCCTAGTTACTAGCAAGATGCAATGAGATTAATCCAACAACCACAAGCCCTGCTGACCATCCAGGTTATCCAGGTCGAATATCCGTTCATGAAGGGTGCAACACATAACAGTATGCTAAAAATGTGCCCTACTCGTCGGCAGGCTACAAGTCCACTTGTGCGTCCAGATAACGGGATTGCCTGTAGCTGGGAAATCTCTTCATGACTACTGGATTATTCTAGTTATTAGCCTTAGTCAATTTCAGTAGGTACCCCTGACCGTGGTACTCAGGGGTCCCCGTCCTAGACATGATGCAAAACAATACTGGTTCATTTGTATAAATACAATCGTTCACGGTGTCCAGGCCATTCATTCTTGTCATGTCAAGCTAGCCGTCGCAACATCATTTCGGGGTATATCATGTCAGGTTTACTTATCAAGTGTGCGCCACGACGGCCACTATCTTGTCATGTTACTTGTCAAGAGTGTACCACTACGGTTCACTATCGTGTTCATGGAACATGTACAGAATTTACATGGTACAAGCATTCTATCAAGGGACCCAAGTTACGCAGAGGGTCATAAGACAAAAGCATAAATGTAACAACTCACCATGCTAAAAGGAGTGCACGGCTATGGAAAGAGCCATGCGGCTAAGCGGGACGGGCTCATGTAGCTCGGGAGGGGGAACGGGCTCATGTGACCGGAGGAAAAAAGGCGCATGAAAGGGGTCAGGGTTTAAGGGCTCATGCGGCTCGGGGAGAACGGGCTCATACGGCCAAGTCGAGCAAAGCCATGCGGTTCAACTAGAAGAAGCCATGCGGCAAGTAGGGGACAGGCTCATGCGGCTGGAGAAAAAGGGCGCATGCGGTTAAGGACAGCAGGCTTATGCAACACGGGCTCATGCGGCTCGGAGGAAAAAGTCATGCGGCTCGGGCCAACCGAAGCCATGCGGCTCGGTTAGAAGAGGCCATACGACAATAGATGGGGGTCGCATGCGGCAGGGCCGAATGAGGGTCATGCGGCCATAGAGGAATGAGCATATGCGGTAGTGGGGGAACAGGCTCATGCGGCTGGAGTCAACTTGAGTCATGCGGGTGAAGGCCATGCGGCAAGGGCCATACGGCCAAAGGGGACTTTCCGCAAGAAAAAGCCATGCGGCTAAGTACTGTTCTTCTTCTCCACTTTTCCGAGAAGAAGAACCATGATGCCGTTGCTCCCAAGCTCCAAAATGTACATCTAAGGTCAGAATTCGAACTTCCATAGGTCAAAATAGGGTAGAACGAAATTTTCTACAACCTGAAACACTCAAAACTTGAAAATAACAAGGTTAAATAGATCAAACCCAAGAAATTCGAAAATGCAACAAGCTTAAATCTACACAAAATGAGCCATGGAAATTAAAAGTTCTAAGTACTAAAGTGTCTTAGAATCTCGTGAGGAAGAAAAATGGAACAACAAAAATTGAGTTCCTCCATGAAGCAAGTTGCACTTGCCTAAGCCTCTCTGGTAGGTGGATAGAGTTAATGGAGGAAGAAGAAGAAGAGTTATGAGGATTAATGGATGAGAGAGAATGGTTAGGTGGCTTATAAAGGAAGAGAGTGGGTGGTAGGTGGGGTTGGTCCACATACAAAACCGAACCAACCCGAACCAAGCAACCGAACCAAACCAAGCAAAATGAAATGCCAAAAAAAACCATGAAACGAGACATGCAATATGAGTCAAAATACGTACACGTATACCAAATATGTAATACGAACTACGGGCGTTACAACTCTGCCCACCTTAAAAGAATTCCGTCCTCATAATTTAATTAAGAGTCTAGAGATGCAAGGACAAGCTATACTAATCACAGACAAGCTATACTAAACAGTCCACCATGCAACCATTCAATCAAGCAAGGAATTGAGAGCATAAGGCATAAGAAAGACATTATACCTTACGAGTCAAACAGGTCAGGATATCGCGATCGGATATCATCCTCACGCTCCCATATTGACTCACCCATAGAGTGATGACCCCAAGCAACACAGACTAACTTGATAGTCTTGTTCTTGAGTATATTCTCTCTCCGGTCCAATATAGACACGGGCCTCTCCTCATACGAAAGGTTGGTGCCAACAACCAATTCCGAATGATCCAGGATGTGGCTAGGGTCTGGGATATACCGTCGTAGTTGGGATACATGGAAGACATCATCCTCCTCACGTAACGACGGCAGAAGAGCGAGACAATAGGACACATCTTCTACTCGCTCCAGAATATCAAACGGCCCAATATACCTAGGACTGAGCTTTCCCCGTATGCCGAAATGAATGACGCCACAGGTAGGCAAGATCCTAAGGAATATATGGTCATCGATAGAAAATTCAAGGGGACGCCGATGAGAATCGGCCCAATAATGCTGGCGATCTTGTGCGACACGAAGATGATCTCTGACTCTCCTGACTACCTCAACTGTCCGAGTAATCATTTTTGGACCGAGCATTTGCCTCTCTCCAATATCGTCCCATGCTAGTGGGGATCTGCACTTCCTACAATACACTGCCTCGAACGGTGCTATCTGGATACTGGATTAGAAACTGTTGCTGTACGAGAACTCCACCAGGTACAGGTGATCTTTTCACGAACCACCTAAGTCGAGTGTACAAGATCTCAACATATCTTTAATAGTCTGGATCGTGCGCTTTGACTGACTATCTGTCTGCGAATGATAAGCTGAGCTGAACTGGAGGTGAGTTCCTAAACTTTCTTGCAGACTATGCCAAAAGTGCGACATAAATCTTGAATCTCTGTCCGAGGTGATACTGAGGGGAATACCATAAAATTTGACAATCTGCCTGAGGTACATCTCTGCTAGCTGAGCCGACGACTGACCAACTCTGAACGGGAGAAAGTGAGCCACTTTCGTGAGCCTGTCTATAATAACCCAAATAGCATCTCTACCAGCCGGGGACCTAGGTAATCCAGTCACGAAATCTATGGTTATGTGCTTCCACTTTCATTCTGGAATCGGCAAGGGCTGAAGAAGTCCAGCCGGTCTCTGATGCTCAGCTTTAACTTGTTGGCAAACCAAACACCGAGAGACAAACCGGGCTATCTCCCTCTTCATGCTATTCCACCAAAAGTGCTGACGGATATCACGGTACATCTTCGTGCCACTGGGATGAATGGAATACTGAGAACTGTGATCTTTTGCCATGACTTTCTGTTTGATATCTCCACTGGATACACAAAGACGCTTACCCTATCAAAGTGTACCATCTTCATGAATGCATAACTCTGGCCGTCGTCCTGCCTCACACTCTGCTCTAAGTCGCTGAAGCTTCGAATCTGTTGACTACACCATCCGGATCCTCTCGACAATAGTGGACTGAGCTTGCATGCTGGCCATCAATGCCACATTGGTAGAAAGGACAACTTCTATAACCATCTTCTAAAGATCTGCTAATAAGTCTGGTTGTACTGTTAGAAAATAAACTCCGGCTCTTCTACTCAATGCATTTGTAACGACGTTGGCCTTTCCAGGATGATACTGCAGGTTGATGTCATAATCCACAAGCAGCTCTAGACATCTCCTCTAACGCATGTTAAGATCCTTCTGAGTGAACACATACTTCAGGCTCTTGTGGTCGATGAAAATCTCTATCCTATCCCCATACAAGTAGTGTCTCCAAAGCTTAAGTGCAAACACTACTGCTGCCAACTCCAAGTCATGGGTTGGGTAATTCCTCTCATGATCACAAAGTTGACGTAACGCATAAGCTATTACCTTTCCATGCTACATCAAAACACATCCCAAACCTCTGTCTGAAGCATCACATTACACTGAGAATCCCCCGGTCCCATCTGGAAGCGTGAGAATGGGTGCCGTCATCAAGCCTCGCTTCAACTTCTCGAAGGAATCCTGACATTCTGCCGTCCAAGCAAACTGTACATCCTTGCGGGTCAACTGGGTCATAGGCGCTGAAATTCGAGCAAAGTCTGAAATAAATCTCCGGTAGTAGCCGGCCAAGCAAAGAAAGCTGTGAACTTCTGCAACTGTGTTGGGTACTGGCCATGTCTCGATAGCCACGATCTTCTGGGGATCCACTTCTACTCCTCCTCTGGTGATGATATGACCCAAGTATGAAATACGATCGAGCCAGAACTCACATTTACTAAATTTTGCGTACAACTGGTGCTCTCTGAGAATTTGGAGGACAACTCTGAGATGCTGCTCATGCTCCGCTTTACTCTTGCTATAGACCAGGATGTCGTTTATGAACACAATCATGAACTGATCCAAATAAGGCATAAAGATACGATTCATGAGGTCCATGAATATAGCCGGCGCATTGGTTGCTCCAAAAGGTATAACAAGGAACTCCCAATGCCTATATCTAGATCTGAAAGCTGTCTTCGGGATGTCCTTCTCTCTGACTCTGATCTGATGGTATCCTGACCGCAAGTCAATCTTCGAGAATACTGCTGCCCCCTTGAATTAATCAAACAAGTCATCTATTCTCGGGATAGGGTATCTGTTCTTGATTGTCACTGAGTTCAAGGTACGATAATCTACACATAATCTGGACGTACCATCCTTCTTTTTTACAAAAAGCATCGGGGCTCCCCAAGGCGATCCACTTGTACGAATAAATTCTTTGGTCATGAGTTTTTCAATCATCTTGTACAATATCTCTAACTCTGACGGCACCATCCTGTAGACTCTCTATGACACTGGTGTTGTCCCTGGGATCAAGTCGATAGTAAATTCGATCTCTCACTCTGGCGGCATACCTGGAAGCTCCTTTAGAAAAATATCTATCACGACCCACACCCACTGTGAGGGCACGAGTGCGTAACAGCGCCCAGCCTACGCCGCAGTGTCGGCGGTAGAACGCTGTCCTAGGTCAAATATCTAACAATATAAAGGTACCTGTATAGTATATACTCTCCGAATGGAGGTGACATAGCAGATACAGTCTCAATCACAAGTAAGGTAGAGCAAGATAAAAGATAGGTAAAACATAAAATCCAAAAGAGATACAGCAGATAGAAGTCTAAGTGTCTAGATACACAAACCCAGAAAACATCTCAAAGCTCAATATAGTAATCCATAGAATAAATACAACTCAATACAACTGAAATAACTAACTATACAACCTCTACTGTGTCTCCTCTAGGCTAGCAGGCAACCTTCAGGCTATCTGTAAAATTTATCAACATGTCCAGTCAGGACAGAAACGGGCACATCTCATCTAGAAAACCCAAGTAAATGACAGAGAACTATAAAGCAGTTATAGACAGTTGTATTAATGAAAATGGCAGTTTATATTCAGGTGATGGTAAGAAAGACAGATAAAGTGCAAGGAAAGAAAATACTAAACAAGAGAAGAATTATAGCAATAAAGACTGTAAAAATAAAACTAGCTGAACCAGGATAATATGATATAAAGTTCAGACAACAATGTAGACAAGTGTAACTCCAATGTAAGTCCAGTACAGGATGAATCTCATACAAGATGAATCCAGTAAGGGACGATTCCAGTTATAGTGATCAATGATTCCAGGGTGAGTCCAGCCTATACTTTAGCAGTGTGGTTTAAAATACCGAGATCGACATGTAAACGGCTATAGGTAATCCGGTACATCACACACCTGGCCGGGTGTGAGATGGCTATCATTCCAGTATGATTCCAGCAAAAGGATAATTCCAGAAATGGGGTATGTCTACATGTCTTACTCTAGTATTTTTCCTCCCAGCAAGTGAATCCAGAAATCCAACACAATGATTCAAGATGGGTCCAGCCAAAATATAATGATACCAGTAAATAATTCTAGTAAATGATTCCAGAAGGTAATTCCAGTAATAGAAGCCAGAATGATGATACCAGTAATAGAGGCCAGAAAATAAATGTGTGTCGTATACATGAATCCAGAATATCCATACGTGTTGTAACAGAGAATCGCATACAACTAACTAGAACTGAAGTACAGTAATTGACAAGTAAATGAGAGAACTATCAGAGAATGTACTTGCCTAATATCTGAATGTCCAAGGTAAAGATACTATCCGAGGAGAGGTGTCTGGCTCCTAATTAGAACAGCACAAGTCACAACATATCCAGAAGGGTAATATAAAGCACTACAATGTATTCTACATGAATCAAGGTCAAACTAGGCCAAAGTCAACCATTGGTCAACTCTGGTCAACTACACTAGTCAAACTAGGTCAAACTAGGTCATGACCTAACCCAGCAAGTCTTACTAGGCCTAACGAAGACTATCCTAGCAAGCACACATCAATACAAGGCTATACAAGCCAACATACACCCAACTCTATATAGCATGCAATTATTCAATACTCAAATAGGCAAGAATTCACATTGGATATACACTAGGTAATCTATTACTTTAAGCTATATATGTCTACACATATATACACATGTATATATTGGTATTCAATATTAGGTCTATAATCATGGCATTTCAAATGGTTATATAAACTTATATATTATAACACAATATGCTAACATATATATAATATACATACATAGCTAAGTTAACTGTATTCATAAATACTTATTTAAGAGGCTATGTGTGTGTATGTGAACATGGCAAAGGGGCAAGTGAGGGTTAAATGAGCATACATAGTGTATACATATCAAAGAGTGTCAAAGTGTAAGTGAACAATGTGTCAAGTGTGATAGTGTCAACATAGTGTAAGGGGGTACATGAGGTAATATAGGATTTGTGTTAACATAGAATATTACATCTCATTAACTTGTATATTGCATACATTACATCTATTATTACATTACATTCATGCTTGCATTCCTTCATCATTCATTTATTCTCTTGCACTACTATATGCACCATACATTACATACTATGGAACCCACATATTCACTACAAGCCATACTTATACATGCTTACATTAGATAGGATACTTATATCTCATACATCATTTATTTAAACATTTACTCATGCTTGCATTCTCTATTTAATTACATAATGTATATACATTAACATGGGTTAAAATCAAATAGAACATTATATTACACACAAGGGTGCACAAAATACATATGCCGAATAGTAACTCCTACTAATAATCAATACTGTACCATCTCAGCATGAATTAAAATCTAGGATTAAAGTATGTTATAGATCTATGTGTTAGCTTTCCGAAACTTCAAACGGATCGCGTTTTCATTTCCGAAAACTCCCAAAATCGCGAAAACACCGAGAACGCGTTTGTCTTTCGTACAGCTGACACTCAAATAATTCTCTAGACAGTTACAGAAAGAATTAGGCCTATTAATACATGTTTTTGGAAAGCTAACTTCAATATTCTTCTTTTAAAAAAAACGGAAGATTAAACCGAGCTTTGAGCTAGAAGTTATGACATTTCTAAGTTAGGGCTGAAATTAAAAACGTGGATAAAAATCATGACGGATTTAGATAGTTTGAGACAAAAGAACACAAGTATATAACATAATATATCAAGAACTCACTCTCTACACTAATATATATATATGAGACACTATAGAACACATCTCCAATACAAAAATATGAGATTAAACATGTAATAATTCATTCATATATAACAACAACACATAGTGTGTCCAAATTTGGGGTTTTCTCACATGGACACAACCACAACACAAAGGACACTCCTATGACCTCCAAATGGACACAAAATGGACACAAATGGAGATACAACCATGGGGGTCATTCCTATGGGTTTAAAATAGACCTATATGCATGAGAAAATGAAAATGAGAAGGGATTTATACCTCCCGGTAGATCGAATCGAAGAAAAGCCTTCCCGGAGCGACACCGACACGTAGAGATTCCAAAAGGACACGAACGAGCTCCGAATCCTCCCAAACTTGGGTTGCTTCCTCCTTGGCTAGAATGGAGAAGGAAAGAAGAAGATTTGGTGGCGAAATGGAAGGATTTGGTAGAGAAATTGCTAGGGATTGCTCTCTAGAAATTTGGAAAAGAACAAGAGAGAGAGTGTGGATGAGAATAATGAAATGAACTTGAGCCTATCCTCTCCCAAAGTGGTGGGCCATATGGGGCTATTTATCCTATTATGGTAAGGTCCAAAATGCCCCCACTAACCTATTCTATTAGTATTAGGAAAGGGCTAATTGGTTGGGGCTAAATTAGTCATTCTAAAGTCTCTAATCACACTAACCTTATCAATAATAATTAGTCTAACCTCTAACTAAAATATTTCTATCATATGGACTAAAATTAATATCATGTGGGCCATGCCTAACTAGTGTGTGGGTCCCACTAGAGTCAAACTACCCTCGGGTCCCCGTTTCAAGTCGGATTGAGTTGAAATTCGAACCCGACTCAAATAATCCCAAAACAATTTCATAAATAATAAAATAATATCAAAATAATTCAAAGAGGTCAAATACAAAAATATCCTTAGGCCAGAAATGACATTAAAATATCATAATCACATGGTTAGGTTCTAGGTCAAACAGTCTCTAGGGTTTCACTAGCAAAACGTCAAAACCACAAGTCATTGATTTAAATAATTTTAAAATAATTTAAAATCACCAAAAATCGTATCATGAATTAAATATTATTATTAAAATAATTATAAACACAAAATTTCAAAATTACCCTTATCTGGAAAACTGGGTGTTACAATCCTACCCACCATATAAAAATTTCGTCCTCGAAATTAAGATGATCGCACCCCCTTCTATGTCAAACATAGTCAAGGGTCAATCACTAGTCAATTTCTCAACATCCAAGTACTTGGTCATCAACTGGTCAACTTCTTAGGGTTTTACCTATGCTAGCTATCTAGGTGTTGGCAACAAGAATTTAGCAAAAGAGAAACTCTATAATAGACTAGCTCTTAACTTCCCAATCCTATCAAGTCACCTATAACTAAATACCTACAAGCTAAGCACATGAATACCAAATACCACACATATATATGCTCAAGAACAACAACCTATCACATATATCCTAAGTATATCATATATATATATATATATATATATATATATATATATATATATATATATATATATATACATGACTGATCAACCAAGGGTTAAGGCAGACTATACTTATAAGGGTCTGAAACAATGCTTAGAACTAGGCTAAGGATGAATGGTCTGAATCAAGGGGACATGGTATCTAGTGAAGGGTCTGCACACTGCCTATAAAGGTAATCAACACAAAGAAACTCAACATGAAGAGAACTTAACTAAAATGGAAAACTGAACCAAGTATAGGCTAAACAACATGTTTATAACCCTGTACAACAATGGCCTATAGATACCAACTAACCTATATCCCATATGCCAATATCATCTGTAATCTATCTATGCAAATAGACATCTCGATCTTAGGTGAAACTACAACTATACTCAAAGGCAGGCTCTGGTCATGGGTGCCTCACTGAAAAAGGTAAAGGAAAGTAGTAATAATCATCAAGGTTGTAAGGCATACTAACATCCTATGTGTAACTGGTTGGTATTATAGATAACAGGAGAATTATCTGCAATGGGTTACTATTCTAACACCAATGCTAACTATCACCTCTAGGGTACAGACACTCTACAAGTCATCATACCATTATACTATGAAGGAACTACCTATGAATAAGCTCTACAAAACTAAATATCCCTACTCCTAAGTCATTTATAACAATCAAAAGGGTATGATGTTTAAACCTTCTCAAGATACAATCTGTTAATCATATGCGTCTGTCTAAAATCATGTTGTCCAGAGTCTTCATCATGCTAGTGAGCAAGGCTACGATAATCACCGAGTCCTTGACTAAGGTACGTACCCCTAGGTTCATGGTAATTAAAATTTTTGTACTGCCGCATGCGACGGCGAAAACCTTAAATTCCCATACCCGAGAATACATCCAAAATCTGACTACATATCCTCACTATGCCAACTAACACGACTATCGAGGATTCTAGATCCCATGATTTAGGCGACCTAGCCCATATGATTTTCTCAGAAGAAAAAAACAAATACAACAAAAGAGTAACATGACAAAATTAATCAATCAACAAAGAACAGATGGAATCGGATTTCAAGGTAATTATAAAAGACAATTGCGGGAATGGAATTGAGAAGAACGAAACTTGCAGCAAGATCTCCAACGGTCTGTGCATCCTCGATTGTCCTGACGATAGCTCACCCTGCTGGTTTTCTCCAGCCTGATGCTGATACTGCACAAATCTCTGCTGCTGATGCTGTATGAATCGCTGCTGCTGAGAGAAGTCGAAAACGAAGGGAAAAGTCTCTGTACAGACGGAGGTGCACCTCCAATGTAGCAGAAATGCCAACCTGAGTCGGCACAACAGAAGCTGCGGTCTCGGGGCCCTGATGAACAGGACGAGAGGTGGCCAGCCTCTCGATAGTATCCCCCGAACCGAAGCGATGAGATCGTGTCTTCATAATCATCATGAAGACAGATCAAAACAAGAAGCAATTTCTGAGAATAAAGCGAAAATTTAAGGAGAACAGTTTATATTCAAGGAAAGTCAATAAGCAACAATTTTAGACAACAGGAATCGGATTAAGACTTTTTCCTAATGTAATTGAGTACCTCCAAAAATATCCTAATCCTACTGCAGGCTGTAGTGATACTCTAGTTCGAATACCACTACATAAACTCGACCTGCATGGGCCACCACTAAAAATGTGTCACGACCCGCACCCACTGTGAGGGCACGAGTGCGTAACAGTGCCCAGCCTACGCCGCAGTGTCGGCGGTAGAACGCTGTCCTAGGTCAAACATCTAACAATATAAAGGTACCTGTACAGTATATACTCTCCAAATGGAGGTGACATAGCAGATACAGTCTCAATCACAAGTAAGGTAGAGCAAGATAAAAGATAGGTAAAACATGAAATCCAAAAGAGATACAGCAGATAGAAGTCTAAGTGTCTAGATACATAAACCCAGAAAACATCTCAAAGCTCAATACAGTAATCCATAGAATAAATACAACTCAATACAGCTGAAATAACTAACTATAAAACCTCTACTGTGTCTCCTCTAGGCTAGCAGGCAACCTCCAGGCTATCTGTAAAATTTATCAACATGTCCAGTCAGGACAGGAACGAGCACATCTTATCTAGAAAACCCAAGTAAATGATAGAGAACTATAAAGCAGTTATAGACAGTTGTATCGATGAAAATGGCAGTTTATATTCAGGTGATGGTAAGAAAGACAGATAAAGTGCAAGGAAAGAAAATAACTAAACAAGAGAAGAATCATAGCAATGAAGACTGTAAAAATAAAACTAGCTGAACCAGGGTAATATGATAGAAAGTCCAGATAACAATGTAGACAAGTGTAACTCCAATGTAAGTCCAGTACAGGATGAATCTCATACAAGATGAATCCAGTAAGGGACAATTCCAGTTATAGTGATCAATGATTCCAGGGTGAGTCCAGCCTATACTCTAGCAGTGTGTTTTAAAATACCGAGATCAACATGTAAACGGCTATAGGTAATTCGGCACATCACACACCTGGCCGGGTGTGAGATGGCTATCATTCCAGTATGATTCCAGCAAAAAGGTGATTCCAGAAATGGGGTATGTCTACATGTCTTACTCTAGTATTTTCCCTCCCAGCAAGTGAATCCAGAAATCTGACACAATAATTCAAGATGAGTCCAGCCAAAATATAATGATACCAGTAAATGATTCCAGTAAATGATTCTAGTAAATGATTCCAGTAGGTGATTCCAGTAATATATAGAAGCCAGAATGATGATACTAGTAATAGAGGCCAGAAAATAAATATGTGTCATATACATGAATCCAGAATATCCATACGTATTGTAACAGAGAATCGCATACAACTAACTAGAACTGAAGTACAGTAATTGACAAGTATAAATGAGAGAACTATCAGAGAATGTACTCGCCTGATATCTGAATATCCAAGGTAAAGATACTATCCGAGGAGAAGTGTCTGGCTCCTAATTAGAACAGCACAAGTCACAACATGTCCAGAAGTCAAACTAGGCCAAAGTCAACCCTTGGTCAACTCTGGTCAACTGTACTAGTCAAACTAGGTCAAACTAGGTTATGACCTAACCCAGCAAGTCTTACTAGGCCTAACCAAGACTATCCTAGCAAGCACACATCAATACAAGGCTATACAAGCCAACATACACCCAACTCTATATAGCATGCAATTATTCAATACTCAAATAGGCAAGAATTCACATTGGATATACACTAGGTAATCTATTACTTTAAGCTATATATGTCTACACATATATACACATGCATATATTGGTATTCAACATTAGGTCTATAATCATGGCATTTCAAATGGTTATATAAACTTATATATTATAACACAATATGCTAACATATATATAATATACATACATAGCTAAGTTAACTGTATTCATAAATACTTATTTAAGAGGCTATGTGTGTGTATGTGAACATGGCAAAGGGGCAAGTGAGGGTTAAATGGGCATACATAGTGTATACATATCAAAGAGTGTCAAAGTGTAAATGAACAATGTGTCAAGTGTGATAGTGTCAACATAGTGTAAGGGGGTACATGAGGTAATATAGGATTTGTGTTAACATAGAACATTACATCTCATTAACTTGTATATTGCATACATTACATCTATTATTACATTACATTCATGCTTGCATTCCTTCATCATTTATTTATTCTCTTGCACTACTATATGCACCATACATTACATACTATGGAACCTACATATTCATTACAAGCCATACTTATACATGCTTACATTAGATAGGATACTTACACCTCATATATCATTTATTTAAACATTTACTCATGCTTACATTCTCTATTTAATTATATAATGTATATACATTAACATGGGTTAAAATCAAATAGAACATTATATTACACACAAGGGTGCACAAAATGCATATGCCGAATAGTAACTCCTACTAATAATCAATACTGTACCATTTCAGCATGAATTAAAATCTAGGATTAAAGTATGTTATAGATCTATGTGTTAGCTTTCCGAAACTTCAAACGGATCGCGTTTTCATTTCCGAAAACTCCCGGAATCGCGAAAACACCGAGAACGCATTTGTCTTTCGTACAGCTGGCACTCAAATAATTCTTCAGAAAGTTACAGAAAGAATTAGGCCTATTAATATATGTTTTTGAAAAGCTAACTTTAATATTCTTCTTTTAAAAAAAACGGGAGATTAAACCGAGCTTTGAGCTAGAAGTTATGACATTTCTAAGTTAGGGCTGAAATTAAAAACGTGGATAAAAATTATGACGGATTTAGATAGTTTGAGACAAAAGAACACAAGTATATAACATAATATATCAAGAACTCACTCTCTACACTAATATATATATATGAGACACTATAGAACACATCTCCAATACAAAAATATGAGATTAAACATGTAATAATTCATTCATACATAACAACAACACATAGTGTGTCCAAATTTGGGGTTTTCTCACATGGACACAACCACAACACAAAGGACACTCCTATGACCTCCAAATGGACACAAAATGGACAAAAATGGAGATACAACCATGGGGGTCATTCCTATGGGTTCAAAATAGACCTATATGCATGAGAAAATGAAAAGGAGAAAGGATTTATACCTCCCGGTAGATCGAATCGAAGAAAAGCCTTCCCGGAGCGACACCGACACGTAGAGATTCCAAAAGGACACGAACGAGCTCCGAATCCTCCTAAACTTGGGTAGCTTTCTCCTTGGCTAGAATGGAGGTGGAAAGAAGAAGATTTGGTGACGAAATGGAAGGATTTGGTAGAGAAATGGAAGGATTTGGTGGAGAAATTGCTAGGGATTGCTCTCTAGAAATTTGGGGAAGAACAAGAGAGAGAGTGTGGATGAGAATAATGAAATGAACTTGAGCCTATCCTCTCCCAAAGTGGCTGGCCATATGGGGCTATTTATCCTATTATGGTAAGGTCCAAAATGCCCCCACTAACCTATTCTATTAGTATTAGGAAAGGGCTAATTGGTTGGGGCTAAATTAGTCATTCTAAAGTCTCTAATCACACTAACCTTATCCATAATAATTAGTCTAACCTCTAACTAAAATATTTCTATCATGTGGACTAAAATTAATATCATGTGGGCCATGTCTAACTAGTGTGTGGGTCCCACTAGAGTCAAACTACCCCCGGGTCCCCGTTTCAAGTCGGATTGAGTTGAAATTCGAACCCGACTCAAATTATCCCAAAATAATATCATAAATAATAAAATAATATCAAAATAATTCAAAGAGGTCAAATGCAAAAATATCCTTAGGCCAGAAATGACATTAAAATATCATAATCACATGGTTAGGTTCTAGGTTAAACAGTCTCTAGGGTTTCACTAGCAAAACGTCAAAACCACAAGTCATTGATTTAAATAATTTTAAAATAATTTAAAATCACCAAAAATTATATCATGAATTAAATATCATTATTAAAATAATTATAAACACGAAATTTCAAAATTACCCTTATCTGGAAAACTGGGTGTTACAATATCTGGAAACTCCTCGACTATCCGGGGTAACTGCACTGCTGCTACTGCCATCCGCAATACTGGAGGAGAAGGTTCAACTTCGCCTCGAAAAAAGAAAAACTCTGGCTCGCCTGAAATGCTAAAAATAACCCTGCCAACATGGCAGTCTATTCTAGCATACTGGTTCCTTAACCAATCCATCCCAAAGACCACATCATAATCGGCCATTGGGAACTCTCTCAATCTAGCGGGGAACTCTCTACCGCTAACTACGATCTGACACGAAGAAAACACTCTATCTACTCCCACAAGACCGTTACCAGTTGTATATTGAGCCTGACTGATAATGACTCGGGTTCCAGTCCTATCCGTGTCGTGAATCGTGCAGACATGAATGAATGCGATGCACCAGAATCAAATTGTTTGCAAAAAACAAAAAAATGTTTTATTCCAAACTTGTAAAAGAGTACAAAGTATAATAAATTCTGGGGAAGTACAACTTTAGGAATCTGATCAGAAGACAATCACTTTATCCCTTGGACTATGTAAACTTGAAGACTGTAGCCTCTGGAGAATGCAACAGCAATTTTGCAAGAGTCCTCCTTTTGATGATGATTGGAAACTCTATTTATAGAGTTCAAGAAATAACTGTTTTAGCAGTTATTCTGATGTGCGTGAGGCTGGATTGCGCCATACTAGATTGCGCCAACCTCTTGTTGTTCCAACTTCCATTCAGTTGTTAATCATGTACTAACTGTATTTAGATGCATGGCATCGTATGATTGAGATGCGCGTGGTCGTGTACAGGATAGTAGACACGTCTTTAGAGATTAGTGGTATGTGCGCCACGTTATCCTGCTTTAGAATGTAAGTTGTCTCAACTTTATCAGGTTGCGCGAGCTTCAGTCAACTAGTCAAACTGCGCTTGATTTGAGCTGCGCCTACACACATGGCAGCTTCTGAGCAAAAGTCGTTCAGGTTGCGCTCAGGTGCAACTAAGGATTTTGTTTGGATTGCGCTTGGGCGCAACTCACAAAGTGTACAAGATAGCTGTCCACCAACTTCTCTTGAGTGTTATACTTCACGGGATTCGAAGAGATTTTTCTTGTTCTCTGTTGTGTCAGTCGTCAGTATGGTCAGATAATGATGACCATTAAGTGTTAGATGCTACTTAGGTTTTGGCGCAAAAAGATTGGGCACAGTCTGATATCAGGCGCAAACTGATCGATGGCGCAGTCTACTTCATTTTAGTGGCGCAAGTAGACTTTTGGGGCGCAACTTGATCACTGATTAGTATATTGAAGGCGCAACTTAATTTTTAGGCTCTACAAGACCCCCTTCAAAGTTTTTAAAACTTAAAGACATTGTAAAGTTTTGGAATACTTTAAATTTATAAAAGTTTGACTAAGTCAGGTTGCGCCGATCTCATGCTCGGTCATCATGATTAAATACCTTTCTCGAAAATATTCAATCTTCTCTTCGTCTTCCGAAGTTTTATTGATTTCTTTCAGTTTCCTATGAGGAATACGAAGAGTCAATTTGTTGCTATATATGTAGTTGATCTCCGTACTTTGATCTTCACTTCTGTTCTTCAATGGCCCCCAAGAAGGAAGAGATGGAGACCAAGGCTGACACCACGACCAAGTCTCTTGAAGCGAGATAAGATATTATGCCTATAACCTTTTTGTTGGAGGCTGACCCAGCTTTGAGGGCAGTAAATTTTCTGGACTGTTTCGGTTTAACTCCGTCAGTCTTTAATCATTCGAGTGGCGGATCATTCTCTGAGGAGCATGCCAATTCAGAAGGACTTCTAAACCTGATGCGTCGCTCGCGGATTTGCACTATGCAAGAGTCGCCATTTTGTTTGCAAATGAATTTTTAAAATTTTTGATATTGTGTGGCTGTGACTTCGAATGGTGCTCATGGACATATTCTTTTAGCTGATTCTTCATTTTACTGTTTCTTTTGAAGAACACATGGCAGCCGTTACACGTTTCTAGATGCCTATTTTCAGTTCTTTCCCAGAATAGAATCCTAGAACAACGCACCGATCTTATTTTCATCCTCTTTAAAAAAGACATTCAGAAATGAACGAACCATTCATACTTTCTCAAAACCAATGTCTTCCCACAAGGCTTCACTTATGCTACTTTATTCTGACAATATTTGCTTACATGCTGTGTCTTCAAAAATTGGTAAGTCTTGATGAAGAATCAATAATATGAGTACTTTTCTTTCGCACTACTTCTGGAGACAAATATTAATCTGCATGTTGTAGACACTTATTGATGTGTGCTAACTATTTCTGAGAATAGGCACACACTGTGGCCCAGTGTTTAGCTCTGATCGGAGGCACATATTACTTGTTATACGCCTGTTCGATCAGTGTTCAGTGCTGATATGCGCTTATTCGTAGGCGCATTGCTGATGTGTGCCTGTTTATAGGCAGATTGCTGATATGCACCTGTCTGTAGGCACATTGCTGATGTGCGCCTGTTTGTAGGCACATTGCTGATGTGCACATATTTGTAGGCGTATACTGATGTACGCTAATTTGTAGGCACATACTGATGTGTGCCAGTTTGTAGGCGCAATGCTGCTGATAGATTCTGCTAACTTTTCCTATTTTATTGATATTTGCAGGGATTTGGTTAGCGAGCTTCTTCAATATCACTTTCGTCATCTTCTGAGAATTTGACGGACACCATATTAGAAGATACTATCACCTTATGAATATGACCGATGCTGGTATCAGAGTCCCAAGAGATAGAATCAGAAGAATTTGAACGTTCTTCTTCATCAGATTCAGAAGGTTCTGGAGTTGGAAGTGGTGACATATAACCTAGTCCTCGTTTTGTTTTACTGTGGTATTGTTGTAATTTTCCTTTTGGAATAGCAATACGAAGAGGGGTTCGCCTTCCTTTACCATTGTTGAGACCTGTTCTGAAATTATAGCCCATTTTACGGATGATGGCTTTAGATTGTGGACTATAGCATCGTAATTGCAGCCTTCCTTATCATCTCTATCATCATTATAGAGCATGATTTTTGGTTCTTCTCTCTTGTAGAAGAATATATACTTTTTATCATTCTTTCGAGATGGTACTAAGAAGTACGACTCTTGTTTTGAATCCAGTGATATCACATTTCGTCGAGATGATACGACTTCTATTGTAAGTGGCGTAAAGTTATCTAGCGTATCCAAATAACACTGAGTATATTAAAAGACATCAGTATACTGCAAAGGAGATGCTTTATTGATCTTTACACCATCATTTACAACAGGGACTTTAGCCTTAGTAGGCTTAGTCAGATTGATGACAAGAGGGGGACAAGAAGAACGAGAAGGAAAATGGAGCTTCTTGCGACGAAGATCGATTACAAGTGGCTCAGAAGAGGTGAGCTCCCTTTGTTCCTGACTATCACCTTCAGGTCGCTTCTCATGGGAAGGTAGATAAATAGTCAGTAGTTGGGAAGACTGAGGACAGGAGGTACGTTCCTTGACTGGAATCACCAGAGTATCATTAGATATACTCTTCTATTCTTTATCTGTGTCCAATGCTAGTACCACCTTCATGAATTCCTCTTTGTACATACGAGAACCGTTGCAATATGCTTCAACCCCTTTGAAAGGATTCAGATCTGCAATTTCTTTTTGGACTTCTCCATTACTATCCATATATTTGAAGCATTGGTGGAGTGTAGAGGGTACAATATTGTGTTCATGGAGGAATGTCCTTCCCAATAAAGCATTGTATGAGCCATGATTGTCAATAACATAGAAAGTTACCTTTGTACGAAGATTGCCAATTTGAAGTTTTAGGCGTATCATCCCCAAAGGTTCACTTCTTCCTTGATTGAATCCCAGGATGGTAGTAATAGTTATAGAAAGATTATGTACTGGGGTTTTCAAAGCGTCCAATAAGGACTTTGGCATGATGCTAAGTGCAGATCCAGAATCAATCAGAATACGGTCGACTTTCATGGTATCCACATATCCCGTAAAATAGAGAGGACGATCATGATGATTGTCTTCTAACAACATGTCATCTTGTTTTAAAGTGATATTGGGCATTAACTCAAATACACTATGACAATGTGCACAGCTGACTGGCTCCTTTTCAGGCTTCTTGAGATAAGTTAAACAGGTGTCAGCCTGCATCAAAGCTTCACTTAACGGCTCACGAGTTTTTTTTGAGAGACGTAAAAGTTCAAAAATTGACAATCTTGCTGGAGTATTGGCCAATTGATTCAATATGTCAAAATTGTAAGGCTTTTCAAGTCCAAAAGATGATGACTTTTTCAATGCTTTATCAAAGCGAACATGTTGCTTTCCCTTGTCTGCTGATGTTGGTTTTGGAGGAGATGGTTCGGCCACTAGCTCAGATGTAGACAGTGTATCTTCAGCAGGAGAAGATGATGGAGGAAGAGCATTCGGGGATAGAGCAGGGTTTTCTTGATTTTTGGAATACTCTCGAAGATAAGGTTTCCCAGATCTAGTGCCCATTAGGATTTCTTCTTCAGTTAATGGTTCAAAGGATACCATATTGCAGTTCTTTGATTTAGACTTGGAATGCTTCTTTTGTTTAGAAGAGGAAGGCATTTCAAATTCTGCAACCAGATCTGAATGAATCCACATAATCTCTCCTTTGTCAGTTGTCATAGGAACAAGACCTTCGTTTTGAGGAGGCGGGATATTCATAATTTTTAGAGTAGTCTTTGGAATGGGGACAGTCCCGTCTTGTACGAGTTGTGGTGAAAAATCACCAAATTGAAGAGAAACCACATTAGCAGTCACTGTTTTCTCGTCCTGCTGTAGAGTAATTGCTCTAGAGTTGACCAACTCTTGGTTTTTGTCTTTGAGCACATAACATGCTCTGGCTGGATGCCCTATGAATCTGTGATAAACACAGTATTTAGGATGATCAGTTTTACCAACTTCTTCTGGTTGCTTTGCCTCTGGAAGCTGAAGCTTATTGATTTTAGTCAAACAATCGAAGATGCTCAACGTATCATCTTCGTCGAAAGAATACTCTTCTTTTGGACGAGTTGACTTCTGCAATGGTGCTGATGGGGTGGATGCCGTATGAGTAACATTGACAGCCAAAGACTCTTTTTCTTTAAGATTGATGGCCAATGTTTTTTTATTCTTACAGTTATTCTGGAGATTACTACCCCCAGGTGTAGAATGTTCATCTTGGTTAGGGTGAGTCATCTGGACTCCTAACTGCTTGAACTTTTCAGCACTCAATTCTGCCGCCTTTGTATTAACAATAAAAGAAGGCCAATCCTGGAATTGTGTAGATCCCATCCACATACTGATAATAGGCAACAAGTTTGAGTTGCAAGTGTCTATTGTTACAGCAGATAGAGTACCTAAAGGCATTTTGAGTGTCTCTCGGCAGAATCTTTCAATAAAACTCTCTGTGGATTCATTGTGCCTCTGTTTAATTTTAATGAGGGCAGACATTGTCATGTCGTTGACTCCCTCATAAAATCATTCCAAGAACATTTGTTTGAAACCGGTAAAAGAAGTTATACAACCATCAGGTAAGCAACGATACCAGTCATATGCTGCACCGGCTAAACAACCGACGAACACTCTGGTAAGGAGAGCATCATTTGGCTGTAATTGATCAGTCATCACTTCGAAATGATTGAAGTACTGACTTGGAGAAGTGCTACCATCAAACAGCGTAATGGTTAGAAGTTTATACTTAGGAGGAAATGAAACTTCCTTCCACTCTGTAGGATATGGTTTCTTGATGCCCAATCTTTATAGGCCATCCTTCTGCTTGAAGGCCTCAAACTGAGTGCGTAAGAGTTTCACAGCCTCATTAGCATCCCCTGATGTTTGAGAATTGGTAGGCTGGTTAGGAGTGTTAGGAGGAGTAACAGCATGGTAATTACCACCCCCAGTACCAGACTGACTTGGATCAGCTTGAGTTGGCACAGAAGCGACCTGAGGGGCCGATACCCCCAGACTAACAGGTATAGAAGATGCTATAAGCTCCGGATTTGTAACAGGATTTATAATCGGAGGCACTATATGTTGAGCTACCATTATAGTGTACATGCTTGCAACCATTTCTGCCATGGTTTTTAATTTGTCTTCTAATGCAACAATTCGTTGCTCTTGGATGATTGATGTAGAGGCATCTTGATCATCTGTGATGGTATATATCGTCACTTCTTATACAGCTATTGACGAGATAGTTTGTTCAGAACTTTCACTATCTGTATCAAACCCTGAAAGAGAGTCCTCTTCCATATGGGTGATAGGGAGATCTTCTTGATTAAAGACACCTTGAATCAAATGTTAATTTCTTGATCTTGTGTATTGAAAAACACCTTCACTGGATGCATGGATCCGATTTAAGTATTATTTACTAGGATTATGGGATGCATTACGTCTTAGACGTTTCCCACCCCCAGTGCCTTGAAAAGTCATATTAACAAAAGCATATAATAGTTCATCTTCGTCATCTATTATATGCTCAGGAGTTGAAGCATAGTTCAGATGATCGAAGGCAGATCGTCGAGCCGATTGGCAACAACAGTTAATGACAACTTCATGTGGACAATGGCGATTTGAAGCGCAATTTGGAGGTGAGTAAAACATTCATATAGTTTCCCATCTTTGTGTAAGACGTTGTCGGAGATCAGTTACAACCACAGGACGAGAAGAAGTCGGAGGCACATATTCCTTAATGATGTTAGGAACATGTCTCCTATTCTTCAGGTGTTTGGTTCCTTGAGTGTACAAAGATGTACTCAACTCATTAGCATAGGTAGAAGGGTATTTCTTTTCAAACTTTGGCTTGCCTTTGGCATAGGGTTCTTACGTTTTGCCAAAGCTGATATTGGTTGACGCCTATTGAGATAAGCACGTAAATCTGAAAATTCTGCTCCTGGTGTCTCTGTTTGTGATACCTTTAATTTTTCTTATTTGGATCTTGAAATTTGCAAGGTAGGAAGATCTTGGCCAGACCCCAAAGGAGTAGGCAAGATACCTCTGTGATCAGTATTCTTTCCAGTATCAGAGATCTGAGGACCTCTGTTTACAGGAATAGAATCTGATACATCTTCCTCTAAGTCATAAACCAGGAAAGTTTGAGAAAAGACCAAAGGGTGCTTTCCTTTATTTTGAACAAGGTTAGCTAAGAAGCGTTTCCCTTTGTTTTGCTGTGCGATCATTTTAGGCATAGATTGCGCCAATTGAGAAAATGCCATTGGACTTTTTCCTTTATTCTGTCTAGTGTTAGCACTAGGACATGAATTCTCTAAGTTCAGAACTTGAGAATCATAAGAGGGTAAAGCCAAAAGACTAGTTCCCTTAAGTTGCGCTGGAGTAGCAGATTGCTTGGGTTGTGCCATAGTCCTACGGACTATTGGTAGCGCCTTGGCAGCAACTTTGGTAGACTGTGCATGGGCAGCAGAGGGTGCAGATTGCACTATAGCAGTAGAAACAGGCTGTACTGAAGCCACTGAGGAGGATTGTGCCTTGATCATCGAGCACTCAATTTGCGCCTGGACAACAGCGACTGTGGAGGATTTAGGAGTCCACACAACCCTGTTTTTGGTAATAGCCACTGTGCGCTTGTTGTTCTTGGTGTTGATCATGTTCTCGTAGGCTATCTGGTTTACTTGAACAACCAGAGTCTTATGCATCTTGCCGATCGACGCAATATCATATTGAGTTGTCACTTTCTCGTCGGAGGAGAAAGTCGTCCCCAACAGAGTCACCATTTTATTTTTTGCAAACAAAATCATTTTGTTTGCAAAAAACAAAAAAAATTGTTTTATTCTAAACTTGTAAAAGAGTACAAAGTACAATAAATCTGGGGAAGTACAACTTTAGAAATCTGATCAGAAGACGATCACTTTATCCCTTGGACTATGTGAACTTGAAGACTGTAGCCTCTGGAGAATGCAACAACAATTTTACAAGAGTCCTCCTTTTGATGATGATTGAAAACTCTATTTATAGAGTTCAGGAAATAACTGTTTTAGCAGTTATTCTGATGTGTGCGAGACTGGATTGCGCCATACTGGATTGTGCCAACCTCCTGTTGTGCCAACTTCCATTCAGTTGTCAATCGTGTACTAACTGTATTTAGATGCGTGGCATCGTATGATTGAGATGTGCGTGGTCGTGTACAGGATAGTAGACACATCTTGAGAGATTAGTGGCATGTGCGCCACGTCATCCTGCTTTAGAATATAAGTTGTCTCAACTTTATCAGGTTACACGAGCTTCAGCCAACAAGTCAAACTGCGCTTGATTTGAGCTGTGCCTACACATGTGGCAGCTTCTGAGCAAAAGTCGTTCAGGTTGCGCTCAGGCGTAACTAAGGATTTTGTTTGGATTGCACCTGGGCGCAACTCACGAAGTGTATAGGACAACTGTCCACCAACTTCTCATGAGTGTTACATTTCACGGTATTCGAAGAGATTTTCCTCGTTCTCTGTTGTGTCAGTCGTCAGTATGGTCAGGTAATGATGACCATTAAGTGTCAGATGCCACGTAGGCTTTGGCACAAAAAGATTTGGCACAATCTGATATCAGGCACAATCTGATCGATGGCGTAGTCTACTTTATTTTAGTGGCGCAAATAGACTTTTGGGGTGCAACTTGATCACTGATCAGTATATTGAAGGCACAACTTGATTTTTAGGCTCTACACAAATAACGCTGATGCTGTGAAGGAGTTGACGAGAATATTACCTGCCACTACCTCACCTGGTGCTAATCCTTCTTCTACGGTTATCGCCATCGTCTGACCATGTCCTCTAGGTGCAGTTCCCCTCTGCTGAAAACCTCTCTGTCTGCTCTCAACCATGGCTTGGGCTTACGCATACTTCTGGAGGTATTGCTGCTGGAAGGCTTGTGCCTGTGTCGGCAATGGCCTCTGAGGCTGATACTGTTGTTGCTAGACTGGTGCTGGTCCTCTCACCGAAGGACTAGTAAAGTTGGACGATGATGAACTACCCCTATTCGGGCATGATCCTATCTTGTGATCCGCTGTCCCATAAGCCAGACACAATCCCTGTGCCTTGCGACATTCTGCCACCACATGTCCTAGCTTTCCGCAATACGAACATCCCACTGCAGTAGAGTGCTTATGCTTCTGCTGCTGAGGGTATGTCGGGGTTGAATGTTGAACCGACATCACTGAGGCCGCCCGCCTCGGGGTTCCAATTGTCAAAGCCCTAGCTGCCGGGGCTGGTATTGGAGACTGATTTATGTGGCCATGAGATCGCTTCCGACCTCCGGTCCTGTCCATGATCCTTTGGGAGGTATACTCGTGCCTCTTGGCTGCTCTCAATACCGCATCAGAAGTCTGATGCTCAAACTGCTCCACTGCCAATAAAATCTCTAGATGGAGATCCTGTTGGAACCGCTGGGCTCTGTCGAACTCGGTCGCTACCAAGGTGGGAGCAAACCGACTAAGTCTCGAAAACTCGGCCGTATATCCGTCGACCGTCCTGCCCATCTGCTTCAAATTAGTGAACCTCGTCTGTAGATCGTATCGAGCTAAAACATCGAAGTACGTGGTATGGAATCTCTCACAAAATACTGTCCAGGTGATAGGTGCCACTAATCCAACGGCCTGTGCCGTCCACCAGCTGCGGGCAAGATCCAATAACTATAGGCGTACTACCGCCACCTTCTCGTTCTCGGGCGTCTTTGCCACTTCTAGAATCACTTCTGTATCCTGCAGCCAAGCATCTGCGGCAATATCATCTTGACTACCATCGAAGAAGGGAGGGTTCAAACGCTTGAAGCTGTTAGCTGCCTGGTTCCCTTGATGATCGCCTCTATTCAGAACATCTTGTACTGCCTGGTGCAGGGCATTGCCCTGACGATCTTGAGATGCTAGCAATGTCCTGATGAGACCCACCAAAGTGCCATCATCGGGCTCTGCAGGCTGGACTGGCTGAACTGGTGGCTCTTGACCCCGAGTAGGCATGACTCTGGAGGCTACTCCTGAATGCTGGGCTTGATCTCCAGGTTGCTGCTGGCCTACGGGAGGTGTTCCGTCTTGCCGATCGGTAGGACCAGGAATAATGCCGCTGAAGAAGACGACACAAGGAATAATAAGGAAGACCCAAGATAGATCAAAGATACAAGCATGTGATCAGGTCAAGAATTCAAGGATTCAGAGGAAACGAGCAGAGATCAAGGGCGAGAGCTGATTGAGACACCTATTCGGTAAACCCTCACATATCTTGATTTATAATACCTGCATGGGCCACCACTTAAACCATGTAACGCCCCGGAACCAGAATATTGGAGAGCTGGGGCATACATAGCCAGCTACGTATATTGAAATGGAATCCACCTCGCTATACGGTCACGGCGGTCTAGATATAAGAGGGTTTAACTACAAGCCATCAGTCTCTTATGGTTATTAACAAGCCTATTGTCTCAATCTCATACAAGGAATAGCAGTTACAAGATGTCAGAGCATCAAATATACAATAATAAGGCATCCCATACATTACATATTTGGATGATCATGAAGCTAGTCGTACAAAATGTGAAGACTAGCAAGAGTTTTAGTCATACATGATCAACTCTAGGATTCGTCAATCATGTTACAACCCGTAGGCAGACAATAAGTAAAGTACAATACGAGCTAACACGTGCTCGCCGGCTAAATGCCTCAAAAAAATATTTTTACAATAAATTGGGAGAACAAAAAGGAAACCCACTCGTTGCCTAGGTTACGCCTGGTGGTCACCATCTGGCTAGAAGGTAGGAAGATCCTCTGGAGCTACTCCGGTATCTGGCCACGCAAAACCAGCTGGGTCAGATCCCAGAAAGGGCAAGTGCCACAAATGAGGCTTCACTTAAGAACTAAAACCTGCAATTAGCATAAAACATAATAACATATTAAAACTGGAGATATGGAAAAATCATGAGGATATACGATACGATAACCATGGGACTATTCAGATAGCCAGGTTACAACCCTTAAACCAAACAAGGACCGGGGTTGTAACCCTTCATCTGAACGGAACTTGGTTTCCACCATTTATTGATCAAGAAAAGCACAAGCAATCAGGTCATGTAACAATCTTCTACAGGATCAGGACAAGACTAGACCGAGTTAGACTCCATCCAATCAATCACGACCAAGCAATAAGTACGGCTTGATACTTTAACTAACTAGGGTTATCACAGGCCTAGTTACTGCAGACCATCCAGGTTATCCAGGTCGAATATCCGTTCATAAAGGGTGTAACACATGACAGTGTGCTAGAAATGTGCCCTACTCGTCGGCAGGCTACAAGTCCATTTGTACGCCCAGATAACGGGAATGCCTGTAGCTAGAAATCTCTTCATGACTACTGGATTATTCCAGTTATTAGCCTTAGTCAATTTCAGTAGGTACCCCTGACCGTGGCACTCAGGGGTCCTCGTCCTAGACATGATGTAAGACAATACTGGTTTATTTGTACAAACACAATCGTCCACAGTGTCCAGGCCATTCATTCTTGTCATGTCAAGCTAGCTGTCGCAACAGCATATCGGGGTATATCATGTCAGGTTTAATTATCAAGAGTGCGCCACGATGGCCACTATCATGTCATATTACTTGTCAAGAGTACACCACCACGGGTTACTATCGTGTTCATGGAACATATACAGAATTTACATGGTACAAGCATTCTATCAAGGGACCCAAGTTACGCAGAGGGTCATGAGACAAAAGCATAAATGTAACAACTCAGCATGCTAAAAGGAGTGCACGGCTATGGAAAGAGCCATACGGTTAAGCGGGACGGGTTCATACGGCTCGGGAGGGGGAGCATGCTCATACGGCTGGGAAAAAAAGGGTGCATGAAAGGGGCCGTGGGTTAAGGGCTCATGCGGCTCGAGAAGAACAGGCTCATGCGGCCAAGTCGAGCAAAGCCATGCGGTTCGGCTAGAAGAAGCCATGCGGCAAGAAGGGGACAGGCTCATGCGGCTGGAGAAAAAGGGCACATGCGGTTAAGGACAGCAGGCTTATGCGGCAGGGGCGCATACGGCTCAGGGGAAAAAGACATGCGGCTCGGGCTAACCGAAGCTATGCTACTCGGCTAGAAGAGGCCACGCGGCAATAGATGGGGGTCGCATGCGGCAGGGCCGAATGAGGGTCATGCGTCCATGGAGGAATGGGCATATGCGGCAGTGGGGGGAACAGGCTCATGCGGCTAGAGTCAACTAGAGTCATGCGGGTGAAGGCCATGCGGCCAAAGGGGACTTGCCGCATGAAAAAGCCATACGGCTAAGTACTGTTCTTCTTCTCCACTTTTTCGAGAAGAAGAACCATGATGCCATTGCTTCCAAGCTCCAAAATCTACATCTAAGGTCAAAATCCGAACATCCACAGGTCAAAATAGGGTAGAACAAAATTCTCTACAACCTGGAACACTCAAACCTTAAAAATAATAAGGTTAAATAGATCAAAACCAAGAAATATGAAAATGCAACAAGCTTAGATCTACATGAAATGAGCCATGGAAATTAAAAGTGTAAGTACTAAAGTGTCTTAGAATATCGTGAGGAAAAAAATGGAACAACAAAAATTGAGTTCCTCCATGAAGCAAGTTGCACTTGCCTAAGACTCTCTGGTAGGTGGAGAGAGTTAATGGAGGAAGAAGAAGAGTTATGAGGATTAATGGAAGAGAGAGAGTGGTTAGGTGGCTTATAAAGGAAGAGAGTAGGTGGTAGGTAGGGTTGGTCCACATGCAAAACCAACCAAGCCGAACCAAGCAACCGAACCGAATCAAGCAACCGAACCGAACCGAACCAAGCAAAATGAAATGCCAAAATAAACCATGCTATGGGACATGCAATATGAGTCAAAATATGTACACGTATACCAAATACGTAATACGAACTACGGGCGTTACACCACTAGGCGCAACCCTGGCAACGAGTGGGTTCTTATTTTGCTCTTCCACTCCCTTGTAAAAATATTCTTTTGAGGCGTTTAGCCGTCGAGCAAGTGTTAGCTCGTTTGTAACTTTACTTATTGTCTGCCTACGGGCTGTAACATGATTGACAAATCCTAGGGTTGATCATGTATGACTGAAACTCTTGCTAGTCTTCATATTTTGTATGACTAGCTTCATGATCATCAAAATATGTTAAGTTTGGGATGCCTTACTTTGTATGTCTGATGATCTAACATCTTGTAATATTTACTTACTTGCTTGAGATTGAGACACTAGGCTTGTTCATGACCATAAGAGACTGTTGGCTTATAGATAAACCCTCATACATCTAGACAGCTGTGATCGTATATCGAGGTAGATTATACTTCAATGTACGTAGCTGGCTGTGTCTGTCCCCGGCTCTCCAATATTTTGGTTCTGGGGCGTGACAACAAGTATACATCGTTATGTCCAATAGTTTGATTTTTTGTCCTCTTACTTTGATGTATTTGATTTACCGTCTTTTATCTGTCATAGTTTATAACTGCTTAATATTTAATTGGTGATTATTTTTTTTGTACACGCACACACTCTATTCACCCCCTCTAGAGGTGCTCAACGGTCCTACGATTGTTATCAGAGCAGGTTATATATCTATAATCATTCTAGAGTGTGTATATATTGTATATATATATATATATATATATATATATATATATATATATAATATATATATATATATATATATATATATATAAATATATATATATATATTATATATATATATATATATATATATATATATATATATATATATACTTTGTATGTCTGATGATCTAACATCTTGTAACATTTACTTACTTGCTTAAGATTGAGACACTAGGCTTGTTCATGACCATAAGAGACTGTTGGCTTGAAGATAAACCCTCATGCATCTAGACAGCTGTGATCGTATATCGAGGTAGATATACTTCAATGTACGTAGCTGGCTGTGTCTGTCCCCGGCTCTCCAGTATTCTGGTTCTGGGGCGTGACAACAAGTATACATCGTTATGTCCAATAGTTTGATTTTTTTGTCCTCTTACTTTGATGTATTTGATTTATCGTCTTTTATCTGTCATAGTTTATAACTGCTTAATATTTAATTGGTGATTATTTTTTTTGTACATGCACACACTCTATTCACCCCCACTAGAGGTGCTCAACGGTCCTACGATTGTTATCAGAGCAGGTTATATATCTATAATCATTCTAGAGTGTATATATATATATATATATATATAAATATATATATATATATATATATATATATATATATATATATATATATATATATATATATATATATATATATATTCAACGGTCAAGGGCAATCCATGAATAGACCCCCAATATTTGATGGAACAAACTACACATATTGAAAAATGAATTGAGTTTATTTCTTAAATCACTGGATTTTGATCTTTTGTCGATAGTTATAGACGGTCACAAGAAACTGCCTAGAACAGTGATTGATGGTGTACTTGTAGACAAATCACACGACAAATACACGGAGCATAAAAAGACACAGGCTAGTCAAGATGCACGAGCCATCAATGCACTATTATGTCCAATTGACAAAATCAAGTTCAATCGTGTATCAACCTGTACTACGTGGTATAAAATTTTGAGACTTCTTGAGGTAACTCATGAAGGAACTTCCCAAGTGAAGGAGTCAAAAATCAGTAGACTAGCATGGAAATATGAATCCTTCAAGATAAAACCCGATGAGTCAATTACATAGATGTCCACTCATTTCTTTGATATTACTAATCCTTTACAATCTCGTGGTAAGGATTACAACAACCACGAGAAGATCAGAAAGGTTCGACGAGCTCTAACTAAGAACTGGAACCCGAAGGCCACTACGATCATAAAGAAAATGACCTCGCCACGATGACTTTCGAGACAGTGTGCTGATGGGCAAGATCAAGACCCATGAGTTGGACTTGCAAGAGTTTGAAGAAGTAACCCCTAAAGAAAAATCTATTACCTTCAAATCACAAGCTAGAAAAGTCTTACATAATGACTTTGACGAAGAATCATCTAATGGTGATAACAGGCCCTACTAGTCAAATATTTCAAAAAGTTCTTGAAGTTTGAGAGATCAAACCAATAAAAGGACATCAACGAAAGGAATAAAAATAAATAGTCTGCTTCGGATGTAAAAAATTAGGGCACAAAAAGAAGGACTGTCTACTATCAAATAAGAGCAGTCCATATGATCGATCAAGATCAAGCAAAAAAACTACAATCGGTCAAAAGTACGCTAGGACAAGCATTAGCACAAAAGTGAAACCAGTGAATCAGAGAAGGAAGATAGATCCAGCAGCAGTGCAAATGTCTGTCTAATGACATTTGATAAGGTATCCGATAAACCTCTATACGATGATTTTACTTTCGATGAGCTAGAAACTGCCTTTAGCAAACTACTTGAAGAACACATAAATGTGTTGGACAAGTACAAGCAATCTCACAAAGAGATTATGGTATACGCAACCGAAGTGGCTAGACTGTCTAATCTTATTGAAGATATTAAAGAGACGACTACTACCGGTAACACAAAAGAGATAGTTAAGCTTAAAGTAGACAACCATGAGACTATTCTCACTATTGAGATGAAAGAAAGAGATTATGTCAAAGTACAAGAACTTTATGACATAGAGAAGAAGAGGTACTTAGTCACAGAGAAAAGACTCATGGATATGACTGCTAGATATGAGGAGTCTTGTGCGATCTCTAAAAAGATAGAGATTAAGTTAGGCAAACAAGTCAATCCTATTACACAACCTAAGGTTAGTCCAGATATCAATCAGACATCACAAAGGACTAAACCATAGAAAGCACGTAAGCAACATGTTTCTCATAATCATGCTTTCACTTACAGGTTTTCAAAATAGACACATAAGAATGTCAACACAGAAACAAAAAGTACTTTTTCAAAACTCACGTGTACATATTGTGGTACACAGGGACATATATCATAATATTGTAGAGCTAGAAAACTTGTTGATACAAATTTACTTGCTTGGATTCCTAAGACTAATCAAATAGACCCTTGAAGAAATGGATACCAAAAGATTCATCTACTCGTTTTGTAGGTGGACCCTCAACTCTCTTATGCTAAGAGCAAGAGGATACTCGATAACAGATGTTTCCGGCACATGAATGGTGATGCATCTTTATTCGCTATGCTATCGATGAAGAAAGAAGGATATGTCTCCTTCAGCAATAATCTTAAAGGTGATATTATTGGCAACGACACTATTGGTATGTCTCCCTATCCAGGAATAAAAGATGTTTGTCTAGTCACGGTGTTGAAACATAACCTATTGAGCATAAGTCATTTGGCAGATAATGGTTATGGTATCAACTTTGTGAAAGATAAATGTTTTATTTATGAAATGTCTACTGGGGATCCCATATATGAAAGGATAAGGGAAGATAATGTTTATATTTTCTTTCTAGAATGTAATAATAATACAGGAAAGTGCCTAGTAGCCAATCAAGATGAAAGGTGGCTATGGCACATGAGGCTAAGACATGCAAATATAGACACCGTCTCCAAGCTATGCACCAAAAAGCTGGTAAAAGGACTTACAAAAATCACATTCAACAGAGAGATGGTACGTGCTGACTATGAAAATAACCAAGCAACTAGGTCATCATTTAAATCTATCATCATTGTAAGTACTTCTAGACCTTTGCAAGACCATTGCAATTGATTCATATGGTTTATTTGGTCATAGTAGGGTCGCTAGTATTGGCGGTAAACTCTACGCTTTCGTTATAGTCGATAATTCTCTCGCTATATATAGGTTTTTATTTTATCAAATAATAGTGATGCCATTTTTGAAATTCAAATATTTTGCAAAAATGTACAAAATGAAAAAGGCTTCAAGATTACTCGAATCCGAAGTGATCATGATGGCGAATTCGTAAATACATATTTCCAAAAGTTTTATGATGATAGTGGATATTACCATGAGTTTTCTTGTCCTAAAAATCTTCAACAAAATGGTGTTGTGGAGCGGAAGAATCATACTCTAAGCAAAATGGCTAAAGTCATGCTGAATTGACAGAATCTTTCTAAATATTTTGGAAATAAGCTGTTACTATAG
This sequence comes from Iris pallida, assembly GCA_029216955.1. Lineage (NCBI taxonomy): Eukaryota > Viridiplantae > Streptophyta > Magnoliopsida > Asparagales > Iridaceae > Iris > Iris pallida. The sequence goes on along the minus strand of JANAVB010011200.1, from coordinate 7,931,380 downwards.
CCTATTATATTTTAAATAGGGTGTTAATTCCACCTACCTCGAAGAAAACCCCTCATGAATTGTGGTTTGGAATGATTCCAAATATTTTTTATTTTACGGTTTTTGGTTGTCAATGTTTTATCATGAACACCGAGGATAATTTGGGCAAGTTCAACTCTAAGGCATATGAAGGGATATTTCTCGAGTATGCTGCTAAGAGTAAGGGATATAGAATTTTCAGTAAGAAATTTATAATTATTGAAGAATCGATTAAGGTTACCTTTGATGAGCTCAATAGTCAGAGATCAAGTGACTGTGATGATGATGATGTACAAAACAAATCCAAGACACCAGAAGATACTGCTACCAATGAAAGCTATCTGGAAAGCCTATCGAAAAGAATAAAATTCATGCCAGACCATCCAGAGACACTAGTAATAGGTGATGTATCTAAAAAAGTAAATACACTTTCTTCTACTAGAGATATGGTAGCAACTGTAGCATTTATTTCTCAAGTAGAACCTAAAATAGTAGCATATGTTTTTAATAATAAGTTTTGGATTGATGGTATGCAAGAGGAACTTAATCAATTTGAGAGAAACAAGATTGGGAACTTGTTCCTAAACCTATTGATCAATTGATAATTGGTAGCAAATGGGTGTTCCGAAATAAACTTAATGAGGATGGACAAGTTCTATGCAACAAAGCACGTCTAGTGGCACAAGTTTATAATCAAGAAGAAGGGATTGATTATGACGGGACATATGCATGTTGCTAGACTAGAAGCCATTCGCATATTTATGCATTTTTATGATTTTAAACTTTTCAAATGGACGTGAAAAGTATCTTTTTTAACATATTTTTGAAGAAAAAAGTTTTTATGAAACAGCCCCATGGTATTTAAATTTTCAAAAATTTGATCACGTTTTCAAGCTTAGAAAAGCTCTCTATGGTCTCAAACAAGCACTTCGTGCTTGGTATGAACGCCTAAGTGCTTTCCTACTTGAAAATGTTTTTTGAAAAGAAAGAGTTGATACAATTTTATTTATTAAATTTTCATATGACAATATTTTACTTGTACAAATTTATGTAGATAATATTATTTTTGGTTCTACTAACAAAAACCTCTGTCAAGATTTTGCAAATTGTATACAGATTGAGTTTGAGATGATTATAATGGGGGAGCTCAACTACTTCATAGGACTTCAGATCAAACAACACTCGTAGGGAACATTCATCAATCAGGCTAAGTACATGAAGGATTTATTGAAGAAGTATGACTTCGATAACGTAAAGCCTATCGGAACTCCTATGGCAACATCAATACAACATAACATTGATGAAAGTGGCAATCCAGTCGACCAACATAAGTATCGAGGTATGATTGGTAGTTTACTTTGCTTAACTGCTAGTCGCCCTGATATTATGTTCAATGTTTGCATCTGTGTATGACCGTTGGATCTAATTAGTTACTCAGATGCTAATTTTGGTATCCCAAAACCTTATCGTTGTACCTAGTTGGTTACTCAGATGCTAATTTTGGTATCCCAAAACCTTATCGTTGTACCTAGTTGGTTACTCAGATGCTAATTTTTCCAAATACAAAGTAGACCATAAAAGTACCAGCGGTATGTGTTATTTTCTACAAAAAACATTAGTCTCCTAGTTTAGCAAGAAGAAAAATTATGTAGCGCTATCAACAACTGAGGTAGAGTATATCACCACAGGACATTATTGTGCTCAGATTTTATGGATGAAGCAAATCCTAGAAGACTATAATCTGTACTAGACAAAGATTCATATTTATTATGACAACACTAGCACGATTAACTTGACTAAGAACCCTGTTTGTCATTCACGCATAAAGCTCACAGAAATATGTCATCACTTTTTATGTGATCACCAACAACACAGTGATATTTTTTAGAATTTATGACATAGATCACCAATTAGCAAACTCTTTTACAAAACTGCTAGCTGAAGGCTGTTTCAATTATCGTCGTAGCGAGTTAGGCATACTTAAATTTTCAGAGTCATAATGCGTTATGATTAATAAAATTATTTAAAAATTGATATTCCTAGATTTAATAGTTAAGTTATTTTTGGTACAAGCTGAAAGGGCTCTTCTATCATACAGGCGTAAATAACCTGAAGCAATACAGTGCATTAGTCTACAGACTACTGCTAGCTAGGTACGGCCACTACATCTAACCCAAAATGATGGATTTTAATTAAATCAAAGAGTTAAAAGTTATAAAGTATGTTTATAATTTATTACACATAAAATGAAGGGAAATTCAAGTAGCCGAACTCTGACAGAACTCACACCGTTTGACCGAGTTTGGGCCGAACTCGGTTACAGGATTTTCTTTTAAAACAACAACGAACAGAAGCCCCTTTCCTCTTTTATTCACATTCTTTCCACAAAAACAACCGGCTGAAAAACTCCAAAACCTAACACTAGCTTTTGGGTACCCCTTTTAAAGTCTCCATTCTTCATTTTCTTGTATCTACCGGCTCTAGGAAGGAATTCTCCATTCGTTTTCACTTCTAATTGAGGTATATATCTTTCTCCTTTCTTAATTTCAATTTTTAGGGGTCCCAAGCTTTCCAAGAGAGAAAAGAGATATTACGGTTTCGTCCTCCACTTTAAAGTATGAACCAGTTAATGTATATAGTCCTGCTTGTCCCAACAACAAAAAGGATTCTGACACAAACTTATTTTGTCTTAGAAAATTTCTGACTCTTGGTTTACCCAATTTCGATACCGGAACATTTGCCCCAGTTAACCGATAAATTTTACTATCTTTTCGGAGTATAAATCTTCTTTGAGAACTTAGGGTCCAAGTTTTTCTTGACACTTCTAGTAAAATTTATGAAGATGTTGTACGCATGTTTTATTGCAATTTACAAGAAGCAGACGACAACATTTATTTTTTGTTGGTAGAAAAGAACTTGAGTTTAACTTGGCTGACTTGAGTGAGTACTTCCGTATTCCTAACAACGGCGAAGCTCTAGTCGAGATTAACAAAGTTCAATTTCCTCGTGACATGACCCTTGAGTCGCTTAAGGCAGCTATGTGTCATCCGGGTCAGGTCCCTCGATCTCGGTTGTTCGTACGGCACCTGAACCAACATTTTTATGTGTAGAAGCCTAAAAAGTATAATCACCATCATGTACTACTCATAAATGTCATCAGGGCACAAATCATCAAATGACGCTGGCCATCAGATGGTGCACGGCATCAATTGTCGCTGGACATAGGTTTGAACTAACTAACACGTGGCAAGCTTCCTTGAGAAGCATAAACAGTTGTCATCATTAGTGACAGTACGTCAGTCGAGAAAATCTGTGCGAATCTCGAATACGCGACGTTCGAGAAGATTATGTCAGATTTGTTATAATGACTGACACCTGCCTCACGCCATTTGTAGTTGGCATGAGATAATCAAATATCATTACATTAAGTAGAGGGCACTAAACAACAAGTAGCGCTCGGTGCCATTTAAAAGTTGGTGCTATTCGATCAAATAATCCAAAGCAGTTAGATGACGTGGCACGTATGCCAATAATCTCGAAGAACGTGTACATGACATTGCCCATGACCAAGTGCATCTCTAGCACAGAATGTCATGCATCCAAGCAGTTAAAATAACCGTTCGTACGACTGGATGAATGGTGCACCAATTGTAGTATGCACCAAATAGGATAACTACTAAAGAGTCATATCTATAAACTCTATAAATAGAGTTCCAAATCACTTTCAAATCATCACTAATGATCTTAATCTCCTAAGCACTTGCTGCAACACTCTCGAAAGGCTTTCTTCTTCGACATCTCTTCGTCCAAGGGATAAAGTGATCATCTTCTGATTAGATTCCTACAGTTGTACTTTCCAGAAATCAAATTATACTCTTGCACTCTTCTTAGTTTGTAATCAAACACTTTTTGTTTTTGCAAACAAAATGACGACTCTGTTGTGAACGACTTTCTCTTCCGACGAGAAAGTGACAACTCAATACGATTTTGCGTCGGTCGGCACGACAGGGAGGACTTTGGTCGTAAAATTAGACCAAACTGCATACGAAGCCATGATTGGCGCTGGGGATGATAGGCGCTCCATTACTTTTGCTGCCAAGAACAAGACACGTGCCATCTGGAATCAAAAGTCCTCCAATGCACTAATCATGACTTTTGTGCCAAGTATGGAGAAAAGCTCTGTAGTCACTCCTTCTTCCTCACCGATTCTAAAATTGGTAAAGGATGTGCCAACCACTTCCCTGGCGCCAATCAAAGGATAACACCACATGGCTACTCCCTTTTCCTCCCCAGTTTTAAACTCGGTGGAGAGTACGCTAACTACTGTCTCTACGCAGAACAAAAAGAAATGTCCTATGGCCAATCCTCACTCCTCCCTAGTTCTAAACTTGGTAGAGAAGTTACATATCACTGCCCTTGTACAGAGTAAAGGAAAGTGCCATTTGGCCTCTCATTATCCTTTTCCAATCCTAGACTCAGTGGAAAACGCATCTAATTGTACCTCTGTGCCAATCAATATGAGAACGTTTCTGAGTAGAAACTCTACTTTTCTTGGCAGAGACAATCAAATCGATGCCAAGAAATTAGACTCTACTTGAAGTCTATTTCTTGCAACTTATCTGTGCCTCGCTAAACACACTAGAACAAGTTGTGCAGAACAATAGGGCCTCCTGCCCACATCCACATGGCCAGTGCCAACCAAACCGGAGCCAAGATCTTCCTACCCTACGTATATCAAGGACAAGGTAGGGCAAATTGATGGTTTCTCAGTCAAACAGCCAGGTGGCACATGACTCTGATATACGTACTTGCCTTAATCAGCGCAGAACAACATCAAGTCCACTTCAAGCACAATCTGCGCCACTTATTAAATTGTGCACACAGAGAGTTTCTCAAATCAAGAATCCTCTCACCTATGCCAATGAACTCAATACTTCTCTATATACACAAGGAACAAGGCATCTCCTGAACTGAAACCATATTCCTAACATCATCAAGGAATATGTGCCTTTGACTTCTTATTATCCTGTCATTGTAACTGATCTTCGCAAACTTTTTATACAAAATAGAAGATCACAGGACCATCTCATCCACCTGTAACTCCACATCTGGAACACCAATGTAATTATTACCATGAAATAGTGATCAAATGTTGCTATCAATCAGCTAAACGGTCTATCTTCGACTGTTTGAACTACACTCGGACTCCTGAACTCATTATGGTGGACGAAGATGAATTATTATATGCTTCGGTCAACATGACGTCCTAGGGTACTTGGAGTGGAGAACGTACAAGACATAATGCATCCCGCAATCTCAGTCAACAATACCTTGATCGTATCTGTGACTCCGGTGAAGGGATCTACCAGAATACAAGATCAAGAGGCCGAGACCTACTTGGTCAAAGGAATCTTTCCTCTCCTAGTCTTGGAGATATCCTCAGTCAAATAAATTCTCCTGATTCCGACCAAGAAACAATCAGTCAAAGGAATCTTCCTTCCGATCAAGACTCAATCGGTCAAAGGAATCTTCCTTCCGACCAAGAAACAATCGGTCAAAGGAATCTTCCTTCCAACCAAGAAAAATCGGTAAAAGGAAACTTTTTGATTCTGACCGAGATTTCTTCGATCAAAAAATCTTCCCACTCCTTATTCTGGGGGTAGTTCCCTACGTGACTTCGATGTCGATAGCGAAAGCTCTGAGCGGACTATCTTTTCCACCAGTTTATCATCGGTAGCCAGAGAAGTGACTGCTTATGTCATTAGTGAAGAATAAGATGCATCCAACTCTGGCAGTCAGGAGCAGAGGATTTCTAGGTTAGAGGCTAACCTGAAAACCATGGCTAAAATGGTTGCAAGTATGCATGCTGTGATCATAGCACAACATACTGTTCACCGCTTGCGAATCCAATTTCAACCCAGAAACACATATCAGCATCTGCCCCTGTCAACACTGGTCTAAGGGTACAATCTTCCCATAATGCTACCATGCTAACTCAGGCTACTCCAAGTCAGTCTGGTGCTGGTGGTGGTCCATATCATACAGTTTTGCCTTCTAATCCATCGAATCAGTCTACTGCTCCCCAAGCCTCAAGAGATCCCCTTGAAGAATAAAGCTTCTCCATAACTAGTTTGAAGCCTTCAAGAAAAAAGATGCTTTATAGAAGTTGGGAATCAAATAACCTTACCTTGTAGCGTGGATGGAAGTCCCGTTTCCACCTAAGTACGAACCACCAACCATCATGTTGTTTGACGAAAGCTCATCTCCGAGTCCGTATCTCAAGCATTTTGAGGGAATGACTGATCATCTCCACCAAACGATGCTCTACTCACTAGAGTATTTGTCGGGTGCTTGGCAGGTGCGGCCTATGAGTGGTATCTTAGCTTGTCAGATGGTTATATAACCTCTTTTGCAGGATTCAAGCAAATATTCCTAGAATGATTCTATGAGGGAACAAATGACATGACTATGTCGGCCCTCATTAAAATCAAACAATGGACTAATGTAACTGCTGAACGTTCATCAAGCGCTTTCAATCGTTAGGCACTTTAGCCTCCCTTCCTGAAAATTTTTGAAATATTTTTATTTTATTTATTTTATTTAAATGATGATTTTAGATTATTATAAATAATTATTTAGTTAACTATTACGGCAGATGATTTTTAATCATGATTAAATTTGGAGTACAAGACGACTAGGAATCATGGCACGGATAGCTCAGTGGCGTGCTTTGACTAGTATTTAGTCATGGTAGAGGAAGACCGAGCCATAGTGATATCATGACTAGGAAAACCAGGCCAAGTTGTGACATAACCGTTATAAATAGTTTAATTATTCATTATTAATACTATTTGACGTTTAGGAGACCCGGTTGCACCAAACTAGTCAAACTGAACTCGAACCGTGCCCAAGCCCATGTAGTGATGTGGTACGTCCAGTGACATTCGTGTTGATGTATTTTGTTAAGATTGTGTCATATCCCATTTTAGTGATCCAGTGGATATTCCTAAGTATTTTTATTTAAATATTATAAATATCCTTATTAGTTAATATTCAAGGATATTGGTATAAAATAGTTCATTGTATATTCTGGAGTATTGGACAGTACGCAAAGGCAGGTACACCATTATTGGCTTATTGAATTTCGTTATTATTTTTTATTGGAGTTATACAATATTAATATATTATTATGGTTATTAAATATAAATTATTTATTATTAGGAGCTATTATCATTTTATTCTTTAAATATATGTATAAAATATATAGGTGGATGCATAGATAAATATTTGTGAGTAGTTATGGGAATATATATATACATGTGTAGGTATAAATATTATTGTGTATGTGTGTATACATGTATACATATATATATATATATATAGATAATATATATAATAATATATATAATATATATATATATACATCTATTTCTGTATACATGTACAGTAATATCTATATATAAATATTTCGTCTATATATATCTATCTATATATATATATATATATATTATATATATATATAAATGTGATTGTGATATAAATGTGAATTGTATA